>PVKN010009814.1:0-23322 GCA_004027915.1 Capromys pilorides
TCTTATGAGCTTCACTATGCAAAAGGAGAAAAACTGTAAAAGTTCAAGCAAGAAAAAAGATGATAGAGAACATAAATTTGCTAAAGGGAAAAATTCGTTGCTACCAAGTGAACACAGTGGAAACTCTTGAGAAATTAAAAAGCAATTAATAAATTACCCCAAAACATGCAGTAAACTAATTTAGAGCAAATTAGCATGTGACAGACCAAAGGAGATTGATGTCCTACGTCAGCCCCTTACTGCACAACTTGATTCTGTTTAACCTTTTAAGCAAAGTTACTTCAGTGTCCTTCAAACCAGTTCTGAGCACAGACAAGGTAGATGTCTTCTATCTTAAAACAGTGCGTAGCCGGGCATGGTGCCACATGCCTGTAATCCCAGCGCTTGGGAGTCTGAAGCAGGAGTGTCAGCGTGAGTTCGAGACCCAGCCTGGGCTACAAAAGTGAGCTCAAGGCCAGCCTGAACTACATAGCGAGACCCTGTCTCAAAATCAAAACAAAAACCCACTGCCTTAACATGTGTGTGATGCCAGACTTCAAACTCTACTGACGCAGAGGAGCTACCATTTCCAAAATCAGATCTCAGGGGCATTCTTTTTGGGTTTTGAGCAGGAAGCTATGGTGTTCATAGCAGATTAATAGATACATTGTATTTCGCTTAGGCAGAGTTTCACTAACCGGTGTGTCAGTAGTTTGCAATGTTTTGCAATTAACCGTGGCAGCTACCAGTATCCTGATGGGTGAATCATTCTGAGCATGTCTATGTGTTGAATAAATTTCTAGAGGAAACTGAGAGTCTTATGCATCTTCAGTTTTTATTGCAATAGTCTTACTGGTGTCCGCTGAGATTGCACATGTTTAATCTTCCCACATCTATGGCTGCGGCTGAGAGTTTTCCTGTCCCTTCAATGATAGAGTATCACCAGCCTCTTTCATATTTAATAATCAGGTAAATAAAAACAAAATCATGGCTATAATTTGGATAACATTTATCACAACTGAGCTTGATCAGCATCTTTTCATCCTGAAGAATCAGTAGCATTCCTTTCTAATAAACTTTCTATACCCTCTCATTGTCTTAATGCAGAATATTTTTACATGATGGAAGTAGCCCTACGTCTAAAATATGAGAGACAACTATTACCCCATGTTATATTTAAAACTTATTTTTGTAATTTTGCTATCCACAATGCTTTCATTTTACATTTTCTTTGCATGACTTTATTGAGATGCGACAAATAAACTGTTTGATTCAATTACACAATTTGTAAACTGTACAACCTTTAACACACAATGACATCACTCCTGCAATCCAAAGAAGCATAACAGTTGCCTGCAAAAGTTTCCGTGGCCCTTCCAGGCTTCTTCACCTCTCACTGTTCCCAGTCTAAGGTAATGGCTTTTTTTTTTTTTTAAATCAATCTAGAGTAGACTGTATTTTCTGGTTCTATATCAGTAGATGAAAACAGTCTTTGCTTCTTTATGTCTAGCATCTTTCATTCACCATAATCCTATTGTGGTTCATCATGTTGTAGGTTTATTAACAGTTCATTCTATTGGGGCCGGCCAGATAGCTCAGTGGACTAAAGCGCCTGCTTAGGCAGATGCAGGGACCAGGGGTATCATCCCCAGCCCGCTGTGCTGGCCCTGCCCCACTGGGGCATGCTGAGACAGCAAATGAGACTGGGTATGCTGGTGCCTGTCTGTAATCCCTGCGCTTGGGAGGCTGAAAACAGGAGGATCACTATGAGTCCAATCTGTGTAGTGAGACCCTGTGGACCCTGTACTTAATACATTAAAAAATAGTTTATTCCATTGTATTTCAGGAGTGCCAGTCCTTTGTAGGTGTACATCAGAACTTATTAAAAAAAAATCTATTTAAATGCTGACGTCATTTGGGTTGCTTCCAGTTTTTGTCCTTTTTATTTTTTCCCAGAACCAGGGATTGAACTCAGGCCCTTGCACTTGCCAGGCAGGTGCTCATTCTCCTGAGGTATCTCCCCAGCCCCTTGCTTCCAGTTTTTGGCTTCAAGTTTTCACACCATCTATAAGTGTTAGTTGATGCATATGTTCTTACTTCTCCTAGTTAAAATACCTAGGAAGAAAAAACTATGCCTAGGAAGAGAACAGCTGGAGAATATGGTGGGTCATAGACAGTGCTGCTGATAGCAGAGGGGCACAGATTTGGGTTTTGGACTTCTGCCATGGTTGTGTAGCATTCTAGCTCCTCTGGGTCCTGGCTAACTCTTGGTCTTATCAAATTCCTTAATTTTAGACACAGTTGTGAAGTACTAACTGATGGAGTCGAGCATGTTTTTGTGTGAGTTGCTTTTCCCATATTTTTTTTTATTCTTTGTTTTTTTTGTACAGGGTCTCACTACACAGTTCAGACTCATAGTGATCCTCCTGTTTTCAGCCTCCCTAGCAACTGGGATTACAGGCATGTACCACCACAGCTGGACTCCCTCGCTAGGCTCAGCGTAACCTGGGGGTGGGTCCAGCACGTCATGTAGTACCGGGGATTGAACCCCAGTCCCTGTGCTTGCCTAGACAGGTGCTTCCTATATATTTTCTTTGGTGAAGTGTCTATTTACACCTTTTATTCCTTTGTATAACTTGCCATGTGTATTATTATTCAGTTTTAAGTGTCCTTTATATTCTAGTTATAAATCCTTTATAGCTATAAATACTTTAAAATAGCTTTTCTCATTCTCTGGTTTGTCTTTTCATTCTCATAATGATTTATTTGAAAGAGAATGTTTTAATTCTGATAAGCCCAGCTGATCAGTTTGCTATTATGGCTTGTGTTTTTTATGTCACAGAAATCCTTAACTATTCTGTTTTCTTCTATAAGTTCTGTAGTCTTAGGCTTTGGATTTAATTGGGATAAATTTTGCATTCATTTTTTTGGGTAGGAAGTGCTGGATCTAAGTTCGTCTTTGGGCATGTTTACCCAATTGTTCCAAGACTATTGATCCACAAGACTGTTTTCTACTAAATTACCTTTATGTCTAGATTGAATAAATTAGGTAGGTCTGTCTAGTCTGTTTTGCCTCGTTGATCTATTTGCTTATCTTTAACTTAACATCACACTGAAATTGTTATTCTCCCAACACTGTGATCATTTTCCAACCTGCTTTTGAAAAAAGCACAATTTTCATGCTCAAATTTTACTGGCATTCCATTCCATCTATGGGTCAATATTGGGGCTTGTGATTTGTGAGTATGGTATATATCTCCATTTATATTTGATACTCTCTAATCTCCCTCAGTAATATTTAGTAGGCTTCAGTATGTAGTTCTTGCATATATGTTGTTAGTTATGTAACAGAGGTGCCACACACTAACCTATCATGCCACTGGAGCCCCATCAGTTATGCACAGCACATTTCTAGTCCTACTGTAAGTGCTATCTAAAAAAATTAAATTGCAGCTGAGTCGCAACTATAATTTAGAAACAATTGAATTTCTCAGTTTGATCTTATGTCTGTCTCTTTTAAAAACTCACATATTAGCTCTAAAAATGGTGAACTTTTATGTGGATCAGATTTTCTACACATAGATGCACAAAAATCTTAAAAAATACTATCATACTTCCTTCTGTCTACTACCTAAAATGTCTTTCCCTTGCCTTATTCTATTGGCAAGCACCTCAAGTTTCATGGTGACTAGAAATGCTAAGAATAGACATTCATGCTACATGCCTGATCTTATGGGGAAAGTAGTTGATGTTTTCTTCATGTAGTGTTAAGTGTAGGTTTCTGCCTGTATGAGGCTAAGGCAGCTAGGTGTTCTCATAGCACTAACCTCCACACAGGGTAGACTACAGGTTTAGGAATCAAAATCACAAACAAGTGTAGGCAATAAAAATAGTTCCCCTCTATGACACACTGGAATGGAACTACTAAACATCAACGCTCCAGGCAAGTTTTCGTAGTCAACAGAAGTCACTTAGGAAGAGGTGATCATTACTTAACTACCTATCAAAGCCAGGAAAAAGGGGAATTACATCTGCAGAATGCTCAGCGACAATATGCCTAGAAACTTGTAACTTTCCCCCAGTGAAACCACCACTTATGAGCAAGGGCAAAATAAAAAAATACAGACAGGCTAAAATTGAATACACAGCCACAGAAGACCTCAAAGAGGAAGCAGCTAAGTACACCTGATTTGTAAGAAGAAAAATTATAAATTTGTGAACCAACGTAATCCAGTCTTAATGTTATGCAGCACTGACACTAAGTATCTAATATAGAGGACATTCTATGAAGACAGGACTGGCCCAAGAGACTGGTAGGCAATAAGACTCAAAGCCTACCAAAGTTCCAGTGAGATTCAGAACGTCTGGCCAGCTAGAGATGGTGGTTTGTTGAAGAGATCCAGATAGAATCGATTAGTTAGGCGTGATGGTGCATGTCTATAATTCCAGCACTCAGGAGGCTGAGCCAGAAGGATTGCCATGAGTTCAAGGTCACCCTGGGCTATATAGTGAGTTTAAGCCCATCCTGAAATATACATCAAGACCCTATTTCAAAAGAACAAAGCAAAAAAATCACATGGGAGCCACCAAAATGCATGACTCCGATGCATAAGCAGGAGATATAGAACCAAAATATGAGGCTCAGTTTGTTGGGTGAGTATACCAGGTGAGCAGGAGCATTTGAGGGTGTACACACCTGCACCCTGCTGTGTCAGGCTCACAGGCAGAGCTTAGGAATCCAAATGGGGAGAAACACAGGGGACTGCATGTGATGTACCCACTATCCCTCCTAGGCAGGATGCCCCATTAAGCACACAGTGAGTCTGCAGAATCTCTGGAGAAAGCAGCAACTAAGACATGAGTATCAAGTACCCCAGGCCTGAGTATAGACAGTGATTCCTCATCCTGCAAGTCCCTGGCCTGGCCCTCAACTTCTGCCTCTACAGAACTGGAGCCCCAGGCCCTTGGTGCTGGCAGGTAGGGGGCATATGGCCTGGTTTCCCACTAATCCTCTTGAGTAATGGGCAATACTGTGCTTTACTGCAGGGGAGCTAGGCCTGGCTGGGTCCCTTTGAGCTCTTACTCTGGACTTCTGATGTCTCTACTCTGTGCCTTGGGAAGAAGTTACAGAGAACCTGCTGTGGAAGAGAGAACTGATTCTCTCTAGGATCTGACACCTCACCCTAGCTGTAGGTTAGTCCAGTTTCCAATGGACCTGCACAGGGACACTGCCCCTTGCTTGCCCACATAAAGGTCTGCAGATATGGCTACATAGGCCTCTTGGGTGAACCCAGCGGTATGTCTCGTGAAGTCTTCTCTGGTCCTGGGATTGTTTCTCCATTTGTAAGTTGGGCTCATGCTGCAGTGCCCTCTCGTGCTGCTGTAGGAGCAGCACCCTGCTATGAGCCAGAAGGCCATGTGCAGGAGGGCAGTATGTGCTGTGCAGCTGGGTGACCTAGACCAGAACTGAAGTGGCCTCTGACCAACGTGCCTGGTTCTGGCACCCAGAAGGAATATGTTAGGCAAGGTTTATCCCTGGCGGTGGAAGTGTGCATAGCTGCCTGGGCCCTGCCTCATGGGAGCAGCGACTGTGAGGCTTTCCCAGTGATGGCATCTGGCCTGGGATTAGCACTCTGTCTCTTCATGCTGGGGCTTTCCAAGAGTCTCCCAAGTAAGGAAGACTCAGGCATATCGGGTGACCCACAGGGCAGAGGCAACTCCTGGTCTCTGGGGGCCCAGCCAATATCTCAGACTTCAAAATCCAATGGCTCTGTTTTAGGCTAACGTATCACATTAGCCAGAGAGAAAAAAACCTTGATGTGGGAGCCTTCTACAAAAGGTGCCTGCCCCCTTCTGTGCTTGTACCTCATTAGAATGCTGCAGACATCACTGACGACTTAATAACATGAAACAGGCTGAATGCACAGCCTCGGCTTGGGCAGCCCTTTGCCCGGCAAACACAGAGTGAGGCTTCTCCACAGCAGGCACACAAGCTGCATCCCTAGCTTCCTCTGGTCACGCCCAACCTGCCTATTAGCATTCCCAGAAAGCCCCCATTTGCATCCAGACAATGGCCTTACACCCCAAGCCAGAGCTGTGGGGCCAGTGGGCATTTGTTGGCACAATTGCCCTTTGTGCCCGCTTCAGTGGGCAGGCAGGGAGCATGTCCCAGTGGTGCATCACGATGTGGCCCAGTCTGAGCCAAATCCCATGCCATCTGATGAGGCCACAGGGAAGCTGGTTCCCAGTGGAGGGGCACTCAGGCATGGGCTTGACAAATAGATGCCCGGCACAGCCTCAAGAAGCAGGGTACAACCACAGCCCCTTTCTGGAACACTGCCTGCCCCTTTTGCCAAGATGCAGTTGTGGGGACAATGACCAAAGATATGACAACAGTCAGCTGTTCTGGGATAAGCTGGAGCTTGGTGGGCCATGCCTCAGCACCTGAGCAAGAGATCAAGAGATCAAGAACAGGGCAGTCTGTCACCTTCTGCGAAGGTCTAGATGGTTATACTGGCTTTACAACTGTCAACAAGATGGAATGTTCTGGTGCATCCTGGAACTTTCTAGTCGGTTTCAAAACACTCTGGTAAGTCCAGGCAATTGGGATGAGGTTTGAGAGGGGAAGAAAGTGACTAGAAATGACAAGTGATCCAGGTGGAGTGGGGCACACCTGTAATCCCAGCACTTGAGAGGCTGAAATAGGATTGTTGTGTGTTCAGGACTAGCCTGCACTACAAAGGATGCCTAAACTACCTAGCAAGACCCTCTCAAAAAAGACAACAACAACAATAATAATAGCAGCAATGATAAAATGACAAAAGAGCAACTGAGGGGAAGAGCATCAAGGCAGAGGACAGCTGTTGGATGCACACTGCTGGTTCTGAATCTCAGCTCCACCTGCCTGGGAGGGGACCAGTGCATGGCTGCCTTCTCTGCTGGGCTGCAAGCCCTGGGCATACAGCATGCTATGACAAGGACTGGCTTTCAGCAGCCAGAAGAGTGATGTTTGGCCATCAATGGGATGAGGAAAAGCAAGAAAAGAGGTCCTCCCAAGTGGCCATCTTCCTGCAGGGGCATTCCCTAGGAAGAAGTGCGGCTAGGATTCTGATAAGAAGATACTGGGCCAAAGAAACCATTACACAGCCTTGGCAAACTAGGTGCCCATCAGGATACTACCAGGAGGCTAAGGGGCTAAGGGGCTCCTAAACAATGCTGTACTTGGCCCGACCTTCTAACTTCTCTCTCTAGAAGTGGAAAACTCTCCCTTGCTTCCTAGGCTGAGGTCTAGATTATTTCTCCCTGGGCCTGCAACAGTCAAAACAGGTTCCTTTTCTATCCCAGGGTCCAGGCCCTGAGATGCAGCTTTATGAATATTCCTTAAAATGAATATTACCAGTAGTCAAATACAGTCACACTCCCTACTACAGGACACAAAAATCCATGGATGTTCAAGTCCGTCTATAAAATGGTATAGTATTTGAATACAACCTACATACACCCTCCCATATAGATTAAATCATAATGCTCAATACAATGTAAATGCAGGTAAATAATTGTTATACTGTATCATTTAGGGAGTAATGACAAGAAAACGTCTGTATATGTTCAATATGGATGAAAGTTTCTTTTTTAATACTTATGGTCTACAATTGGTTGAACTGGTGGACATGGATCCCCTGGCTACTGAGGGCTGCTGTACTGTCCTTGCATAGAGCACAGTCCTCACCATGTGTCCTCAGAGGAAGTGGACCATGGGGTGACGAAAGGGGCCTTTGCATGAGGTTATGGCTACCAAAGGACTTTAGTGTCCTTTTTCTCCTAGGAAAATGCAGGTCATATCCCAATCCTAGTGGAAGTATAGATATTTCAAAGACCCATGCTAGCCTCAGAAGAAAAAGCCAGAACCTTTCACATTTAGTTTAAAGACAGTTGCTGGAGAACTCAGCCATTCAGAATCGGGTCCTCCAGGACTGGACTCTGAAGCCACCAGAGAAGGCAGAGCTGCCAGCAAGCCCTGGATTTCTTCCACATAGCCACCCCTTCTCAACTTACAAGGTCTATGTGGCAACCCCCTTGCTTATCTTTTCCATCATGGCCAGAAATCTGAGGGTCTCAGACTTGCACAGCCCACAGAGCTGCCCAAGACCACCCTGAGCAACCCAATGCTCCACAGAATTGGGTACCATGATGACGGTAACCTCCTGAATGCTTCCTAAGTCTGTTTGGTAAGAGAGACCTCCTGCTCCTGCCTTGGTCTCTGACATAATCCAGGAGCACAACAGAGACTTGCAGGGTCCCCACAGCCTGCCCTCCCTGTGGCTGGTCAGCCAAAAGCACTCTGCGGAGTGGTCAAGATTGGTGAAAGTGTGTAACACTCACGACCAGCGTGCCACACTGCTGCTGTGTGGCCTGGAAGTGTGTGAGCTACCAGCCCTCTCCCAGACCCTCATTAGGTCGTCTAATAGGGCTGAAGCTCTGCAACCAGGACCTGGAATGTGGAACCCTGGGCGCCACTTCTATTTTGTCACCAGATCCTACAGAGCATAGGTTTTTCTCAGTGGAATGTTCAGAAAACCTTAGCCTCAGGAAGGGTTCTTAGGGAAGGCAGCTAAAATGTTTCCAGTTTCCAGAAGTTTCTTGAAGGTTCCCTTGTCTGTCCATCCTCCATTAGCAGAGATTCCAGTCTAAGAAGAAACCTCATTGCTGTGCTCAGGTTCTCAAGAAAAGTGGTGACTATGTGTGCTATGTGGGGACCCTTAAGAAGGGCCAGAAGATGATCTGGTCCTGCCCTTCCCCACCCTTCCACACCAGAGGTTCCTCACCAGAGCTGTCGTAGCCATCAACAGAGAAATGATCTGGCCTCCGCTCTTCTGGGGGATCACATGTGATGTGAGGAACTGTGAGCATCTTCTCTCCAGGGCTCAATCCATTATCCTTGTCCAGTTTGAACTTCTTTTTCTTTACCTAAAAAAAAAAAAGTCACACAATAAGTTGTGAGTTTCTAAGCATCCTTTGCCAGGCTCTCTGTGGGCCCCAGGGCACCCATCACAGCCCTGGCCTGGCCTGTAATATGTGCCTGCCAGGGAACCTGGCTCAGCACATGTTCTAAAAGCTTCAGAGAGGGGACAGGCTCTGGTGGGCCCATGCCATGATGATACTAGCAGGACCTTAGCTCACTGAGTGCAGGTAGATGGGACCCAGTACACAGTACTTTAGGTTGCACCAGGGCAGTATGATCGGACTGTGGCAGCAGAGAATGTAAGAGTGAACAGACTGGAGGAAGCCAGGGTCTCTTTAAGGAGGTCATCTGGAGAAGGATGGGACTAGAACAGACTGGAAGCCAGGAACAGTGCTCTAGTCGTGGAAACAATAGACATAATGACTCTAGCAGCAGCCAGCGGTTGCCTCTGAGGAGGGTGTGGGCTGGATCCAGGAAGGGAGTAAGTAATCACAAGCCTTCACTCCTTCCCGCAGCCCAACCGTAAGACCCCTGCCCAAAGTGTATGGGAACCTCTTTGCTCTGTCCCTTGACACCCTCTTCTCTGAGCTGGTATACCATCACTGTCCCCAGTGACAATAAAGCCCAACACCAATAGTTTCTCAAGAGCCTGCTTTCTAGCAGCCAACCAGGATCCAGCAAATCCTGTACCTGGGCAGTTTCACTAGCCCTCCATACTCCTGTCCATAGAGTGGTCAGGCCTGCATGGCCACAAGGGTTAGGGATATTGGGATGACAGGGACCCAGGCCTGGGTATGTAGCCCGAGAGCCCAGAATGATGCCAACACCCTGATGTGAACTACACCAAGCAGAAGGACTTTTAGCCAAATGTACCTTGGCACCCTGGCCATAATCTGTAGCTCCATGGTGCCCCACCTACTAAAAGGCAGCCCATTCTGTTGGCAGGCAGAACTGGGTACCATTACCATCGCAGATTTCTTTGGTTTGGGGCTAGGAGAAAGCAGCGTGTGGCTCCGGGCAGGCTTCCGCACGTAGATCTTCCAGGTGGAAGAGTCAGGGTTCTCAGCAGCATAGCACCTCCACGCTGTCTGCAATAGGGCAAGAGAGGGACTGTCATCCACAGAAATTCACAGGGCCTACTGTGGAAATTTCAGCCCCACGGCCCACCCTAGGGAGCCCCTCTGCCACCTCCAGGCCCTCTGTACTAATAATCTGGCTTGTGCTGCCCAGGCCCGGCTGCTCACTGCCCCCCTTCCCCCCTAGTTATCTATTGTTCATAGCTCAGGTGTCACAGAGGCCTCTTTCTGCAGCCCTGATCCACCTCTTCCCCTTCCACTTGACTGAGCTCCACGTAGTGACGAGCCCTCAGCCAGACTCTGGACACATGAAGGTAGACAGATCAGATACACAGTGAAGTCAGGGTTCAGGCAAAGATCTGAAAATAGGACCCGCCAGGAGGGGAAGGGGTGCTGAGGACGGGTCACCTGGGACCAATGTGGGTGGGGTATGGAGAGTTTTGAGGAGCTGGTGGGGATGAGACTGAGGGGTAAGAAGCAGTGGGTCACTTGAGCGCTATCATGCATCTACAGGAAGCCTCTGGCATCCATAGGGGAAGCTTTTAGTCCATGCTAGAGCAGTGGTGTGGAATGCACGGCGCGCATGCCACTATGGGCGCGCAGAGCCGTCTGTGTGAGGGTGCCATGTCAGTTGTGTGAATTCTTTTTTTTTTTTTAAAGTAAAGCCTCAGTGTTCAGGATTAATCACAACATTAGCACTCTGTGATACGGCAGTGGGCTTGGGGTTGCAGCTTGGGCACTCAGTCTCCACAAGGCTCGCCATCGCAGAGGGAGAAGGACACCTATGGTTATCACCACAGGAGATGGCTTGGAGGAGGAGACACCCTGGTGGGAAAATAAGGGAAGCTGCGCAGCACCGAGGTGGGCAGGGGCCAGGGGCCAGGGTCTCCTCTGAGGACACTGTAGCAGCCCTATCCTGCCAGCATTGTGGACTTGAGGAAGATTCCCCCCAGGGGGGGCGTACACACTGGTAGGACTCCGGGTGCTGTGCCGCTCTCACAGTGAATGCCTGGGAGCGGACGTGACAGCCATCCTCACACTCGCCCAGTGACCCGGGCAACCGGAGGCCCCCGAGGTCTACGTGTCCTGTGTATCTGCTGCTCCATCTGCGCCACACCACACCACGCCTGCATCTCTTTCTGCACGTCCCTTCCTGTATGCCCTGCAGCACGTACAAAGCCCACTCTTTCCGTGTCAGGTCCCAGTGAGTCTTCTCATTGAGACCGTGGGTTCTAAGGAAACCCCTTGTTTTCAGGATGTGCGACTCCCATGGAAGGGGACTCATACGTACTTCTGCTGCGGATGCTCTGTCACAGTGAGGTCTTTATAGATTTGATTTATGGTCTCTCTAAAGGGACACACTATGGGGTCATAAAGCCATGCCCGAGAGGGAACACACAGTCACGGCCCCTCGCTTTAGGGTGGCTGCTATTTCCTTCCTGCTCAGCCCTAAGGTCCAGGTCCCAGATCAGTGGTTCTAGAAGGGCTTCAGAGGAACAGGGTGGAGACTCAAAGCCATGCTGCGACCACAGAGCCACAGTCCTTGACAATCATCCCACCTCGCTGGGGCCCAGCCTGGGGTAGAGAGCCCTGCAAGGCGACCCGGACCCACTTCAGCCTGTCAAGGTCTCAGACCTTTGCTGGGAGCGAGGGGCTCAGCTCAGGTGTCCAGGGGACCTACTCCATGCATGCAAGCCACTGCACCAGGAGGACAGCCATGTGTGTGACTGGACACTGGCCCTATCAGCCTGATAGCACCTATACCTCAAGCCCCTCTCCCAACCCCTCCTTGCCCATGCCAACAAAGTTTACAGGGCCATGGTTTGGGGATGGCTCCTGAGCCCAAGTTTTAACTGACATTAAAGTGGCATCCCAGCTCTCTGGGGCACTCCAGTGGGCTCTGGGTGACAGCAGTGCCCAGGGTATCTCCCACTGTCTGCAGGACTTCTGTTCCCTTCTGTTCCCTAAGCTTCTCTCTTCTGTGACTTCCAGCCTAGTACTCACAGATGGCCTGGGCCACCTCTCACTGGGGACAACAGCCACTGCCCAAGCTGCACTCCACTCCTGGGGACAGTCACCTGGGCCCCCTTACCTCCTCCCTCTAAGACTCCACCTGTGCTGGGGCTGGAGAGAGACAATGGGGAGCAAGGAGATGCAGCCCCAGGTGCTGGGAGGTGACAGGGCCACAGATCCTGGAGTAGCCACTATCACACTTTGTCCCTAGCCCACAGGTGGTTTTGACAGGTGTTGCCATGGAAGGAGACAGCCCTGTGCTCTTGTATCCATCAGGGACCCTAAAAGCAGGCACTACTCCCAGTGGGGTGCCCATGCCATGGGCAGGGCACACAGTACAAAGACCTTGCATCCCAGAGGCTGGGTCAGTGCAGAGGCTAAGGGTGGTTCCAACTCCCGGATGCACACAAGCGCTGATTGACAGTGATGACGGCGGGAGACGCTGAGGCCGAGCACGCAGGGCACACCTGGATGAGTGACGCAGCGGCTGGGATCTGCCGGTTGAAGTGCTTCTGCCTCTGCTTCTGCTGCACTTTCAGGGCAAACCCAGAGCCAAGGATCCCCTGCAAGGGACAGAAATGAGGCTCACCCCCACGCAGGCTGCCGCTGGCCAAGGCCCAGGCACAGGATAAGGATGTGGGGGACATGGCAGGTTGCAGCTTCAGCTCTCAGAGGCCCAACTTGTACGGGGAAGATGTGCTCCTCAGTCTGCCCATTTGGAGAGCAAAGCTCATGCCTGGGGCCTCCAGCAAGGGCCAAGCTATCCTAGGGGCTGTGTTGGAGAGCAGCGTGGGTTCGCCTGTAGGCAGGTGTCAGGGCAGGGACTACACTGCTGAGGTCGAGCTGTGTGTCAGAGGCAGCTGAGGCAGAGGCTGCTGTCGCCATGCGGATGGCTGCTGTAGCTTTCAGGGTACTATGGGTCAAGGCAGGGACTCAGCCTACCCCCCCATCACAACATACAAACTAGTACCAAACCTATGCATGTGAGACACATGCATATAAGATACACATGAACACACGTAACATGTCTACATAGGCATGCACATAGATATGCATGTTATCTAGACATATCCTTACACATGTAATGAACATGTGTATACAAAAAAACACAACACATATACATCCAATATACATATATGTATACATATACAAATACATGTGTGCATATGCATGAAACCTGTGCATATGTGTAAACACAACAGATACACACGCCACACAAATACAGTGCCTATGTAGACACCTACACCTACACTTGGTGTACTCACATAGAACATGTATGCAGTATACATGTACAACAGTGTACATCACCTGCCCATGCACATGGTGTGTATGCACAGACGACACATGCACTTGCACACTTGAATGCACAGTGGACGATAGGCTCCTGGCCTCAGGCTGTGACATATGAGAGGGGCAGGACAGAGACACTGCTGGCTGTGGTGCAGTATGTCCACCCCCCCCCCCAGGCACAGTTCTGCTCTGCAGAACCTGCACCTCACCGTCCTCACGCAGAGCCATGCCAGGCTGCCTCCCACCCCATTACACAGGACCCTAGAGATTGGAAGCAGGAGAGGCTGCATCCCAGGCCTAATGACAGGTGCTCACAGGAGACGACCTGCTGTTCAGGGTCCCGGTCTGCTGGGAAGCAGGGGTGGTGACCACTCCACCCCGCTCTGCCCGGGCACCTACCGCTGGGAGTGCGAAGAAGGAGATGGCAAAGACAGAGAAGCAGGAGGCAATGGTCTTCCCAACCCAGGTCTGGGGCACCTTGTCGCCATAGCCGATGGTGGTGACTGTGACCTATAAAGAAGGACAGCGGTCAGCAGCAAACAAGCCTAGAACTGCAAGAGGACATCTGCCTGGGCCCTGCTACCACCCTGAAGATGGCCACCAAGAGTCCCAACCACCAAGACAGCTACTGTCCTACTGCTGTTGTGCAGCTCAGTCAGAGGATCAGGAGAGCAGATGGAAGGTTCGAGTCCCCAGACCCTGACCCCACACTTGGCACAGCCCACCGGGACGTGCACAAAGAGCTTGGTGTGTTGAGACAGGGCATGTAGGCCACAGAGCCCACCCACAGGAGGACAGGCCTGTCTGCCCCACTGCCTGCCCTGTCCCCGGCCACCAGCATCGCTCCTCACGACCCCCAGGAGGCCAGGAGCTCCCACCGAGGCTGGCTGGCCACAAAAAGCTAGGATGGGATGACGTGCCACTTCCTGCCACCACCCCAAGGCTCCAGATGTTTTATTTTTTCTCTCTTCTGAGAGAACAAGACAAGGCTCTTGCCTTCTTCTTGGTGGGGGAGCTGTCTGTCCAGGGTGTGTGGCAGGACAATAGGAGCAAGGGGCTGCTCCCCCTCCCAGGTTGCCCCCCGCTGGCATCTGAGGTTTGCTCCTGGGCCCCTGGCACAGCAGAACACACAGTCTTATGGGGACTCAGGAGCCCACCCTGGCTGTGGCCAGCTGCCAGGCTGCACCCAGAGGCTGGCTGTCTGTGTGGCTGTGGGTGGACCTCAAGGACCGGCCTGAGCCTGGCTCTGATACCTGGCTCCAAGGCTGACGCGCCGTGGACGTGCTCTCACTCCGGCAGCGAGACAGTCAGTGTGGTGTCCCTGCTGACTGTGGTCTGCAGCCTGGCTCTGTATCCCTCAGAGGGCCAGGTAACAACTATGTCCCGAGCCTCAGGAAGGCCTTCCTGACTGAACATTGTGTAGAGGCCTCCATCTGAGGCCCGCCCTCCTGGGCCCAGGTGGAAGGCAGGAGACCACTTCATAGGCTCCAGTGGTGGCCCAGGGAGGGAGTGGGGCACCGCAGCAGTGACTGCTGATCACACCAGCCCAGGCAGGCCCTGGCCTTGGGCTGTCCTGGTGCTCTCCTGGGACCAGTAAGCAGAGGCAGCAGGGCCAGGGCCGGGGCCGGGGCCAGGGCTGGGCAGGATGCACATGCAGATGCATGAACAGAGTCAGGTGCCCGCAGCTCACACGGCGGCTCCAAGCTGCTGCAGCAAGAGGAGCGGACCTGCCTAGGCAGTAGACCTGGTGAGGTTCACTGGGAACTTAGCCATACTCATGGGCACCAGAAGATTTCAGTTTCAGTCAGGCAACATGACAGCACTGACCCTTGCGGAGCCCCAGCCACGCTGACCTCCATCCACACCCCAGGCACTTGTGCAGCTGCCTGCACAGTGCCGTCTCTTCCGCGCCACCATCCTTAAAATATACATGTATCTCGCCCCGAAGCCGATTGCCCAGGAACCGCTTTCTTCCAGCCCTTTCAAGGGACCACGGGCTTTGTGTGTATGGGCATACACTCCCAAGCACTGCACACTCCCGGGGACACCCACACACACACATGCTGGAACACACAGGGGCCTGATATGCTGCGGCAAAATGGTGACGCATGTATGCCAGGCAAGGTGGTGTGCCCAAGGGCTGTGCCCACGTGCGGCCTGCCATGCTTAGGGCATGCGTGGGCCCAGACACCTTGCCACCACGCAGACCACCCCCATCTCTGATCAGATGTACTTGCAGGCCGGAGCTAGGCCACCTCAAGGGCAGGGCTGATGGTGGGGGCAGTACAGGGTCTGCCTCCC
Source organism: Capromys pilorides (assembly GCA_004027915.1). Classification (NCBI taxonomy): domain Eukaryota; kingdom Metazoa; phylum Chordata; class Mammalia; order Rodentia; family Capromyidae; genus Capromys; species Capromys pilorides. Next base: position 15,622 of record PVKN010009814.1, read on the forward strand.
ACATGGGAGGGCTCAGAGTGGGACACCAGCTATAGCGGAGCTGGGCAAGACAGTGAGACCCAGCACTGCCTCTTCTGGGAGCCGGCCTGCCTGGAGAGGCCGCAGCCCAGAAGGTCTGGCAGAACAGGGGCCCAGTGCGTTTGGTCATCTACCCACAGATATCTCCTGGGCCATTTGCAAATCATGGAAAACACATGAAAGGAAGCCCAGAAGCCAGCTTGGAAAGGCCTAAGCCAACAGGGACCCTGGCCCATCTACCCTTGGGCCTGGATAGCCCCTGCCGTCTGAGAGTAAACTCTAGCGTCTCTACCTCAAACATCTTGGAAGGTCAGTCACTCACTCTGTTGGTGTATCCAGCAACCTCCTATTCATTCCTCAAAGCCCTGCTAGGGACCTGGGTTACCTCTGCTGCTTGCCTGAGGCTGTGCTGGGCCCCTGAGCTCCTGGTGGTGGGCGCATAAGCATATGTGCCAGAGAGGCCATTCAGAGCAGGACACGGCCCCACCCGCCTGGGCAGCCCCTGCTGCATAGGCCATGGAAGACAAGACTGGGAGAGGTCATGGCGCACTCGTGGGGGTCAGTGTCCTGGGGAAGGTGGAGAAGGACGGCTGTGCCCAGGTGGGTCGAATCCCTGCAGGCGCCAGGCCAAGGTGGGGGGATGGTCAGCCTAGGCTGCGTGCTTCTCCTAGTGGGGCGGGGACCTCCAGGTGCCTCCAGCCTTCCCAGAGTGCCCAGGTTGGGCCCAGCCTGAGGCTGGCTTGCTCTGTCCCAGCACATGGTGTGCACATGCTGCTGGGCTGACAGAAGCACCAGGGAAGACCCAGCATCTCCAGCTGACTCCTGGAGAGTCCCGCATAAACGCACGCTGTTCTTTTAGCATTATTTTTTTCTTTCAGAAAATGTAGTAGCTTACCGTAAAACTGTTTTACATAAACATAAAATGATCCTATTATTATTTTAATAAATACAGAAGCATTTAAAAGTTGTTCAAGCTGGGCGTGGTGGTGCATGCCTGTAATCCCAGCACTTGGGAGGCTGAGGCAGGAGGATCAGTGGGAGTTTGAAACCAGCCTGGGCTACAAAAGTGAGCTCAGGGACAGCCTGAACTGCATAGCGAGACCCTGTCTCAAAAAAAAAAAAAAAAAAGTTGCTCAGCTTTATTAACTACCAACAGAACCCACAAAAACAACATTCCACAGGACAATACAAAGGAGAGGCAGCTGTGGCAACACGTGCATGTAATCCCAGCACTCTGGGAAACCGAGACAGGAAAATCCAAAGTTCAAGCCCAGTCTGGGTAACTTAGTGACTTAGTAAGAACCTGTCTCCAAATGTAAAACACCAAAAGATCCAGGGCTGTAGCTCAGTATATTGACTCTGAATACAATCAGTACTCTTCCTCCCTTCCAAAAAGATATGAAGAGGTCCAGGGGATGAAATATTAGTCAGTGTCCACCCTGCTGTGGGCGCGAGGTGGGCAGTGGCATCTGCAGGTGGGCGCAGGTGCCGTGAGTGCCCAGTGCAGGGGTTACCCCTGAACTCAAACCCTGAGGCAGTAACTCAGCATTGGTGTATTGGGAAAACTTTTTATATATAATGTTAATAGCAACCTTTAATTATTTAAAAAGATTTTAAATGATCCAGTGAAGCTATAGTAAAATATTTCTGATTTTTAAAATTTAAATTAATGCTAAGATAGAATCTCTGATGAAGGGGAGAAGAGCAGGCAGCCAGCACAAGGAGCCCAGGTAGCAGGGGGTAGGCGTGCAGGAGGCGGGCACACGTGCCAGGCCGTTATGGCTGCCTGAGACCCCATCTCCTATCCACCTCTCGGCTCCTGGGCTAAACTGGCGGTCATAGAAGAGCCCAGGCAGGAGGAGGCAGCCAAGTGGCTGCCCAGCACCCACTGCCCTTCCCAGGCCCTTCGCCCCTCCTTGTCTAGTGAACGGGGTCCTCCATCCTCCCCAGGAAGCGGCCCATCCGGCAGAGCTGTTTGCTGTTCCTGAACTCTCAGACGCAAGCAGCTCAGGAATGGACTGTTTTATAGCTCTGGTGCCTGGAACTTCTCCTCACAGCTGGCCCTGGGGAAGGCAGACCTGCACGTCTTCCAGGCAGATGGACCCAGGCGTCAGGGAGGGCACATGGGTTGCGCGTGCTGGGGCCCACAGCCGTGCCCCGTAATGACAGGACCCATGAGGCAGGCGGCCATGGGAACAAGCCCTGGTGCCTGGGACTGGCGGGCAGGGACGTGGCCTCCCCTCTCCCATGGCCTGATGCTCTGCAGCTTCATGCCCCTGTCAGGGACATAAGAGATTTCGAGCTGCCCCGCATTCTGTTTTGGGAGGCCACACGGACGGTATTTTATTCCCCTCTTGTTGAGGCAGATTGGGGAACTGGCCTCTAAGGGAGGACAGAGACCCACCCAGAAGCCCACCTGCAGCTGCCCCTGGCACCCTGGGCTTCCTGTGTATCCACTGACTGAATTCTCTGGCGAGCCATGGACGCTGGTCCATGTCAGGTTCTCATTTCACAGAGAGGTTAGATTAGCTGTTTGGGCCCACGTGGCAGGCACACAGGGAGAAGGGGATGTTAACGCAGCTCCATAACTAGTTCCACCCTACCTCCTCCCGTCCCACTGTTTCCTAACACTGTCTCTGGAAAGGTCTGGGGCCTGAGATTCCCATAGGCTAATCCTCTCTGGCCTCAGCTGAACCCCATAGCCCAAGAAGAAATTATTCCTGGATATCATCCTCACAGGGCCTGGCCAACCAATCCCCTCGAGATGGCTAGTGGGCAGTAAGAAAAGGAAGATGGATATGCCTTGTGGACTCCTATTCATCCTACAAAACCCAGCTGTAAGGACCTCTCTCAGGAAGGCCCTCTGGCAGGGGTCCTTTGGATTCTGGACTCTCACTGTACTCTTAGGCTCCACAAAGAACTCTGGGCAAAAGAAAAGCTCTGGTCTGGGTGGGGCTGAGTACTGCCACCCCAACTTTAGCTTCTCCAATATCCAATGGGGTACTGACACTGAGCTCTGCCAGGCCCCCACACAAGTCCCTGGGCTCCCCTGCCTTGCTCAGCCAGAACACAGTGCAGTCTGGGAGGCAGGAACTTTCCGGAGCCTCCAGGTGAGGAACGAAGGGCCGTCAGACTCTGTTTTAAAAGGGGCTGAAATACAGAGGCGGGGTTCCGGCCTTTCCACTCTAAATTCTAAATTTAGATGCACAGGGGTAAACAGAGCCCAGCAGCCGCCCGGTTTTAGAGACCCCCAGGCACCAAACAGAGGAGCCCGTGTGTGCGCAAAATGCTTTCCCTCCACTCAAACTTTTAACACAAACAAACGCGTTTTGTTCCAAGGCTGAAGAAAAAAGTCTTGAAACGCTCCCCGAATGCCTCGCAGCCACACTTGGGCTCCATGCCCCAGGGATCCAGGCGCCCTCACACCCAAGTGGGCGTCCCTGCCCCAAGGAGAGGACTGGAAGGGACGTCGAGCCACGGAGCCGGAGCCGGCAAGTGCAGAGCGCCTCCATCGAAGGCCCCTGGGCTGCCCATCATCCTGGCCAAAGCATATCCATCCCACCCCTCAGAAAGATTTTAATCTGAAAGAGGACTTCTAACATGTGACCGGGGACCCACAGACAAGGTCAGCCGGGTGACGTGGGGGGCGCTGAGCCCAGTGCTGCTGTCCTCAGAAGAGGTAGAAAGGAACAGAGACAAGGGGCTCCGCAGGATGGGCCAGTGAGGGAAGAACCTTCAGGAGCTCTCAGATGGAGTGTGGCCTTACCTCCACCTCCACCTCACACTTCTGGCCCCTCGCATAAATGTCTACGATAGAAAACACAATACTGTGTGACTTTCTGTGGCAGCCGTGGCGGAGGGAGGTGTCCACCCACCATCCCCAGAACCACAGGACGGGATTTTCTACAGGCGAATCAACCAGTTCATTCATTCACCCAACCAACCCAGTAGCTCCCAGCGGCCTCTGAGCCCTGCTTCTGTCTTCAGGATGCACTCAAGCTCCAGCCAGACAACCAGTCCTCAGCTGTGGGAGAGGATTTCAGCGCATAGGCAAGGCCCAGCACAACTGGAATGAGAACACTGGCCAGGGCACTTGGGGGGCCCCACCTGCAGGGTGCCCCGTGGCAACTCCCAACACCAAGACCTCCCAGCTCATTCCATCCACCTCTGTGTCCAGGTGGAGATCCTGGGGCAAGACCAGGAGGGGCCATGGGGTGGTGAATGAAGCCAGGACAATAGACTAAGCGGGACCAACTGTCCAGGGCTCAGCTGCGGGTTGGCACACAGGCTGAAAAGCCCCCAATCAGGGCTGCCCCGGCCTGCATTTCTCAAGTTCTGTTTGTCCGAGAAGTGCCAGGAACACAGCCCATAACTCAAGCTTCAGAGGCCGCTCCCAGCGGACAGCTGCAGGGGCAGCCGCGGTGATGAATGGGAGCTGTTTGCCCCCTAGGCCAAGTGGCAGGGGGCCCTGGGCAGGCAAGGCGCAGGGCCCGATGGGAACAATGGCCAGGCCAGTGTGCGCAGTGGCCGAGGCACAGGCTGCAGCTGACAGCGCGGCCGGGGCACCGGTGCCAAGCCGGGCACAAAGGGGCCGTGTTCCCGGCCGGCGGGCGGATGTTTGCACAGGTGTGGGAGTAGAGTGCCGCTGTGCCGCGGGCCGAGGCCAGGGAGCAGCCCCAGCAGGCAGCCGGGAAGACAGGCAGGGCAGTGCCAGGGCTGGGCACTGCTTATCAGCTGTGATGCAGGCTGTCACCTACTCCCTTCCTGCTGCCTCTTGGCCCTGCACTACCTGCCCTCCAGTTTTCTCGTCCCCCACAAAGCCCCTACTAATTTCCCAGGAGGTCTCTCCCCCACCAGGGCAGACAAGCTCCCTGCCTGCTGGAGGCTGAGCCCTCCCGCCCAGACCTGCACAGGCCTGCCCCACCAGGGCCTTCGGGGACACAGGCCCCCAGGAGGGCAAGGAGAGACTGAGTCTGGGGCTGCCCAACATGGGAGCTGTGTCAGCATGTCTGGGCCTTCCCTGAGGAGCCTGGCACAATGGCAGCTTCTAGAAAACATACTGACTTGGCCAGCATCAGAAGTGTCTACTGCATTCTTGGCCTTGTGGGGCCACAGCAGTAGCAGGACAGCATCTCTGTCCTACTCTGTACCCCGTGGGTTCTGTGGCCACTCTATTGGTGGAAGGTGAGGGTACTGAGGAAGGCCTTCCCTCCTGGATGGAGCACCGAGGGGCACACGGGCCAAGCTTGAGACAGTGTCACCCGCACCACAACCCACCCCACTTGTGTACCTGAAGCTCGCACTGCCCCCAGGACCAGGACACCCTCCTCCCCCAGGCTGCAGCCTCTCCTGCCCCCTGCCCCGGCACATGCTTATGGATGCCACTACCCTTCTTGTATTCAGGTTGTAGGAGCCTGGAGGACAGAAGATACAGTGTACAATCACCTGGGGAAGGACAAGAGACCAGTGGGGTGTGGTCCAGGCCCCTCGTCTCCCGCCCATGGCCTTCTGGTCCTGGCAGCTCTGCAGGAGCGACGGCACTTCCCTGCGCTTTGGTTGTCTCCATGAGCCAACTGCCCCTGCCACTGAAGGGGAATGGGATGGAGATGGATGGAACGAGGACTCCCATCTGCTGAGGGCCCTATTCTTTTAGAAGCTGCCCTGAAGCTCAGTGTCCAGATGGAGGCCAGGTGTCTATAGCAGACTTGAGACCATGGGGATGTCACCTTCTGGAGGGACACCGGCAGCCTGGACCTTCCCTAAACACCTTGGCTAGCATAGACCACTTACCCATGAATCAGGATTCCAGAGCTGAAGCCCAGCAGGCAAGACCTCCCTGGCACCCCTTCCTCCCTGCATGGTGACGGCAGAGAGTCCCCAGCTCCAGCCTGCAGCAGACCCCGCCCATACCCCCATGCAGCCTTGCCATGGCCTTGCTACGGGCCTGTGGCGTTCACATGCAGTTCACCAGCTACAGCCTATTCCCCACCCAGCCTGGCATCTTGGGGGCCTCAAGCTACCCAAGCCCAGGCTCCCAGCTATCCAGGGGCTACCTGGGGCCATGTCTAGGAAGCATGGATCTCTGCATCTCTCCCCAGGTCTCTCCACCTGTCAATGTAGCTTCACATTTCACTCCTCAGGCACAAGAACTCTCCGGGGCCCGCACGGACCCCCAGACACAGGCCTGACCCTGGCTATCCCTCACCTCACACATCTCAGATCTGCCATGGTGTGGGGCAGCAAGCCCTGCTCACCCTCCTGCCCCTACCAGACCTCCTTTCCAAGACACAAGATCACAGGTCAAAGTACTAAAACTTCCACAGGGACCCCAGAGCCCCCAGCATGAATGGAGCATGGGTGTTATCGCCTTCCAGAACTAATCTGTGGACAAAGGATTTCAACTTCGGCATGAGAAGCCCCTGCCCAGGTGGTATCAAATCTTGAGAAACCAGAGCTCAACACCTGCTCTGCCTCTCCCAGGGGCCATGTGGCCCCAGCCCAGGACCCCCAGCCCCAGAGGCCCCAACTTACCACCCCCCACCACAGTGCATCTGCATAGCTGCCAAACTCCACTTGGCCCGATTCATTCACAGCATCCTTCTCGGCCAGGTATACGAAGTAGGAGGAGAAGATGAGTCCCAGGAAGCCGATGTACAAAGTGGTGATCAGCTCCTAGCCAGCAGACAAAAGGACATCAGCCCATAGCTCACGGCACCCCCACAGATAGGGAAGAAACCCACAGGGCCAACATCAGGGGCAGGGAAAGCACGGCCTTGGCATTGAGTACTAGTTCAGCATCCACTCAGGCGTGCTTCCTATGCATAGGTCAGGCTCCCCAAAAAGCTATTTTTCACAACATTGCTAAGTGGTGGACATGGAGCTCTCACCACCCAGAGTGAGGCTGGCTCTAGCTATTATCCAAGACTGACAAGCTGGCCCTGCAAAGCCTCTGCTGACCAATGGCTCAGTCCTCCGCAATGTGACAGAACCAAGAGTTGGCTGGTACCCAGAAGAACCTTGGGGCAATGAAAGGACCTTGTATATTCTAGCAGGAACAGCTGAGCCTGTGGTTCTCAGCCCTCAGGATGTGCTGGGTGCTCTTTGATCTCCTGGTTTGAGATTTCTGAGCTTCACAGGCCCTTGTACCATCTTACAATTTTGTATTTTCATTTACCTGGCTGTCCTATGTCCCAGGCTGAAGGGAGGTGGTATCAGTTTGGCAGGCAAAGAGGCTGGCACCGTATGTATGGGGTTAAGCACCCAACTCCAAGGGCTCAGGCCTTGGAGTTGACCTGGAATTGACCTGGAATTCTGGGCCCCATCCATATATTTACATGCCCTGGCACTTGCCTGACCCCGACCCTTGCCTGAGCTAGGGTGCAGGGTACTAAGACTCTGCACTTCACACTCAGGTAGGGTTATGTGCCCCACCATGTCCCCCCACACTCCCACCTGGGCCACACACCTGGCGGTGGATGAAGACCACAGAGCCCAAGAGCCTCCAGGTGCCTCCCTGGCGGTCCACATGTAGCATCCGCAAGATCTGGAGGAAACGGATTCCCCTGGGAGGGAGACAGAGCAGGGATGGAAGGACCAGGTCAGTGTCAGGTGTTTGCCACTGGGCCCAAAGAGTCAGCCAATGGGATGTGACGCTGCCCCCACCAGCCTTCCACCAGGGGCAAT
>PVKN010009815.1:0-23318 GCA_004027915.1 Capromys pilorides
ACCACATTTACAAACACATTAAATACAAAAAGCTTAAATGCCCCAATTAAAAGAGAGTGATTTCTGCGGATCTGATAAAATATTCTCTTAATAAGAAGAAAAAAGAAACACATTTTAAATATTCAAGCATAAATATACCATAATAGTTAGTAGTCCAAAGAAAAGTCATAGTGACTATACTAATGTCAAAAAAAATACTCTGATGCAAAATCTATTACTAGAGATACAATTACTTATTAATAATGATTAATAATAAAAGAGCCAATCAATTAAGATAACAGAATCTTTAGTGTTTATGTGGACACTTAGGACACTTAATTAAAAAAAAGTCAAAATGCATTATTATTTTTTTGTCTTTTTGAGACAGGGTCTCGCTATGCAGTTCAGGCTGGCCTTAAGCTCACTTTTTTAACTCCTGGCTGGTCTCGAACTCGCACTGATCCTCTTGCCTCAGCCTCCCAAGTGCCAAAATGCATTATTGGTGGAGATTTCAACAACCTTCCCTCAAAAATTGATAGAATGAACAAATAAAAAAGTGAGAGTTGGGCCGGCGAGATGGTTCAGTGGTCTAAAGCGCCTGCTTAGGAGGGCTCAGGCAACTGCGGGGACTGCAGTTCGGTCCCTGGCACCACATGCTGCGCCAGCGCCACCACCAGGGCAGGCTGAGCCAGCCACAAAATAAATAAAGAAACAAACAAACAAACACAACAAGCAAACAAATAAATAAATAAATAAAATTAAAAAAAAAAGAAAAAAAAAAAGAAACTAGAAAGGGCAAAGCCAAAAAAATCCAAATAGGCTGAAGAGAGGAAAGAATGAAAACCAAAGTGAAAACTCAATGAAATAGAATATAGAAGAACAGTCAATGAAACCAAAACCTGGTTCCTTGCAAAGATAGTAAGGTTGCAGCTGCTCATCTTCTTAATCCTAGCTGGATGGGAGCCTGAGGCAGGAGAATTGCAAATTCATGGCCAGCCTGGGAAATTTAGCAAGACCCAGAAAAGTGATAGTAATGTAGTTCAGTGTCAGAGTGCATGCCTACCATGTATGCGGCCATGAACTCGATCTGTAATGTTGAACAAAAAATCTATAATAATGATAAATTTTTAATTTGATCAATTAAGAAAAAGAAAGAAAAAAGATTTCCAGTGTGAAAAATAAGAGAGTTGGCATTCCTATAGATTCTCTAGGTCACAAACAGTTGACAAGGATATATTCTGAACAACTTTATGGCAATAAACTCAACAACTTAAATGAATGGAATGTATGTTTTAAAAGACACAAACTATCAACATATACTCCAGGAGAAATAGTCAACCTGAAAAACCATTTATCTTTGGGAGATTTTTTTTTTTTTTCAGTACCAGGGATTAAACTCAAGAATCTGAACTTGCCAGGCAAGCACTTATTCTTCAAGCTATTTCCGTACCTCCCTTTTTTTTTTAGAACTTATAGTTATTAACTGTAGTTATTAACAATCTTTTCACTCTCATGAATTTTTTTGCATTAAAGATAGATGGCCTTTTTTTGCTTTTTAAATTACTTTTAATAAGAAATAATAACGTATAACAATGTGACAGTTTCAAAACATGTTATTAGTACATTTCAATATTTGATACAATGCATATTGTTGTCCTCCTATTAGTTATACAGAGCCCAGGGTGTGTTATAATTTTTCAAATCATTATTGGTACCACTCTCATGAATTTTAATAAACATTTAAGAAAATCATATCTATTTAACACAATTTCTTCTCTTCTTTCTTCTTTTCTTTCTTCATCCCCCATGTTCTTTATCTTTTTTGGGGGAGATATTGGGGATTGAACCTAGTAGCTTTGCACAGAGCTAGGTTCCCAGTCCTTTATTTTTTTATTTTGAGACAAGGTCTTCCTAAGTAACTGAATTTTTTTTTTAAGAGATAAATAGACTTGGAAGTTGATTGGATCCTTTTGTAGTTTTTGTTTGTTTGTTTGTTTGCTTGTTTGTTTCTTTCTTTATTTTATGGCTGGCTCAGCCTGCCCTGGTGGTTGGGCTGGCGCAGCATGTGGTGCCGGGGATTGAACCGCAGTCCCTGCAGTTGCCTGAGCTTTCGTAAGCAGGCACTTTAGATCACTGAACCATCTCACCGGCTCCCTCTTCTGTAGTTTTTATTTTCATTTTATTTTATTTTTATGGCCGGCTCAGCCTACCCTGGGGGTGGGTCTGGTGCAGCATGTGGTGCTGGGGATCGAACTGAAGTCTCTCCGGTTGCCTAAGCTTGCTTAAGCAGGTGCTTTAGATCGCTGAACCATCTTGCTGGCAAACCAGTAACTGAATTGTTTAGGCCGGACTCATACTTTTGATATTCCTGTCTCAGCCTCTCGGAATACCGGAATGACAGGTGTGTGCCACCATGTCCAGCTCTCCCAAAAGTGGTAAAGTGGATGATGAGCTTGAAGAAATGTATCCCAACTCATTCTACAATACCAGCATTATCTTGATACTGAAAGAATCATAGGAAAATAGTTCCATAACTACAGTTCCATAATCTCAATATTAAATTTATGATTATAGGGTGTGGTGGTACAAGTTCATAATTCCAGCACTCTGGGAAGATGATGCAGGAAGTTTACAACTTTGAGCCCATCCTAAACAGTTTAAGGGCTTAGCCAGACTTGTCTCAAAAAAACAGAAACAAACCAAAAAACATGAAGGGGTTTATCTTAGTATGAAGATGCTGGGGCCAGCGAGATGATTCAGTGGTCTAAAGCACCCGCTTAGGCAAATTTAAGCAACCGCAAGAACCATGGTTTGATCCCTGGCACCGCATGCTGTGCCAGCCCCACCCCCAGGGCAGGCTGAGTCGGCCATAATAAAAAAAAAAAAAAAAGAAGATGCTGAGTTCAATCCCTAGTAGCACAAACCAAACAAGTTTTATGAATATAACTGAATCCAGCAGTAGAATAAAAGGAAAATACATCATGTTTCAGTGTGATTTTCACTAGAAATGCAGAATATAGAGTTAGTTTAGTATTCAAAAACCAACCAATATGAGTCACTATATTAACCAAACAAAATTTAAAAAGTAAACATAGGAAACAGGATGAAGGTGTAGCTCAGTGGTAAAGTGCTAGCTGAGCATATTCTGGGTCCTGGAGACAATTACCAGCACTCAGATTATCTCAAATATAGAAAAACTATTTGACAAAACCCAGAAATCTTTCTTTCTTTTCTTTTCTTTTTTTTTTTGCAGGAGTGGGGATTGAACTCAGGCCCTTGCACTTGATAGGCAGGCACTTATTCTATTGAGCTATTTCCCTAGCCCCTAAAATCCAGCGTTCAATCCTTACAAAAACTCTTAGTAAACTACAAGGATGTTTTTTAATCTGCTCAGAGATGTCTATAAAATCTCTATAACTCATGTCATACTTTAAAAAATGACAGTCTATGTGGTTTCCCACTAAGATCAGGATAGTACAGGGGCAGCTGCTCATGCCACTTCTATTTAACACGGATCTGGAGATTTGAGGCAGTGCAGTCAGGCAAGGAGTGCTTGCAGGTTCTGGAAGAGCCTGGAGGAGGACTGCATGTGTGGGTGTGTCTGTGTGGCCAGGTGCCACACAGGGGAGCAGTGACCAAGCAAGGATCTCTAGCTGGCTGCACATTTGCTCTCACAGGTACAAAGTCGTCTGGGAGGGGAGTAAGGTGGTATGTGGATGGAGCCTGGGGAAAGTGTAAAATAGCTCTTGGGGGCTTGTGTTTGTGGCTAGATGTATAGAGGTTATAAAAGACCATGGCAGGCAGTGCTAAACAGAGATCAGAATCTGGACTAGGGGCAACGTTCAAAGCCAGGTGAGGGGTGGGGGTTCCATTATCTGCAGCACAGTCACTGTGGAAGGGTGTTGGGGGGCAGTGTGACTTTAGGAGTGAAGCTAGAGGGTCACTAACTTTTCTCTGTTTACCTGGGATGGTCCTTGTTTCAAAACCAAAGCCTCCAATTTGTGGAGCCCTTATTGTTGCAGGCAGCCAAGTTAGAAATACTATAGGCAGTCAGACAGGGTTAGGCCCTGGAAGACATAACATAGAAGACCAGGTATTTTTGCAACTGTGGGAGGGATGGATGCTCCTGCCATGGGCCAGACCTGAAGATTAAAGCTAAAACAAATGCTGATCTCCATAACGATTGGCATCCAAGATAGATCATCACCCTGAGGGAGCCAGAAGAACCATTAATTTGACTACTACTGGATGGCTACCTGATAAAGTCCTGTTCTACATTCATGACTGCTTGCTACGTGACTTGCTTCTCCATTTGGTCCTGGACTTAATCAATTTTACCCAAGCAATAGTGCTTGTAACCTCACTGGTTGACCATAGCTTTGTCCCACCTCATGCCCACTTAAGGGAGTTCCCATGTTCTCCACCATCTTAGACCCACTTCATCGCAAGGTTTTCCTCTATGAAAGTCCCTGAAATAGACAGCTTCCTGGGGACAACCCGTTCAGGCCCCCCTCTTGTCCTTCCCTCAGACAGGATCTTTCTTTCCCCCAATAATATGTTCTGCTCATAATCTCTGTTCCTAAAATTCGTTCTTTGGTTTTAGAGAGCACGAACTCCTCTCAGGTACTTTTCAGATTTAGAATTTTATTTTTCCCCACATCATTTGGAGGTTCCCTATATCATTTGGAGGTCATCCACTCTAGATCAGTTTTTTCTCCCTGTATCCCTATGGCCAGACCAATCAAGGTGGTTGGCCAACCTGTTAAACAGGGTGATCCCCCTGGGCCTGAGGGATCTGAGGGTTCCGATCAGAATTGAACACTTGGGAAAGAGCAGTGGGTGGTTGCGGGGAAAACTAAGGGCTTAGTGGTGTTTATCTTATGGCCACGATAGTGCCTGGCCCCTAAGACTTCCAGAGACTGCAAGAATTAATTTTTGCCATAGCTGCATAACTTTTGCAGTAACTTTTTTGTTTTTTGAATCTTTTTGAGACAGATTCTCGCTATGCAGTTCAGGCTGGCCTTAAGCTCACTTTGTAGCTTAGGCTGGTCTCAAACTTGCAACAATCCTCCTGCTTCAGGTCCCTAGTGTTGAGATTACAGGCATGCACTCCTGGCATTGCATTAATTTAATATTCTTAAAAATCAACTCCTTGGGCTCGTGAGATGGTTCAGCGGTCTAAAGCGCGTGCATTGGAAAGTTTAGGCCACCGCAGGGACTGAGGCTCGATCCCAGGCGCCACATGCTGCGCCGCCCCTCCTCCCCAAGGAAGGCTGAGCTGGCCATAACACAAACAAATAAATGAGGTTTAAGAAAATAAAATAAACTTTAAAAAAAATCAACTCCTTAAACCAGGCATGGTGGCACACACTTGTAATCGCAGCACTGTGGGAAGCCAAATCAGGAGGACAGAAAGTGGGAGCTCAGCTTGGGCATTTAGGAATTTATTGAAACCATGTTTCAAAATAAAAAAATTAATGTGAATATCCCCGTTCAATCCCCATGGCCGAAAATTAACTAAATAAATAATCAAATCATCCCCTTAATAGTTATACCTTGAAACAAAATGAACAAAAAACAAGCCACACACGCGCCACCGAGCTGGAATTGGACTTGGGTCTGCTGCTTGGCAAAGGATCTGAGCCCAGCGCTGCTCCTTGTCTGTTGCCTTCTTCCACCTTCTCTGGGAGCTGAGTCTCAAGGGAGTCATTAATGTGGGCCAAGCTCAGCTCCTCCTCTTGTACTGCTTGTGTAGAAGGGAACTTGAAAGGGACGTAGTATTGTCATTAGACCAAGAGTTCTGTGTTCCTTACCTGCCTAAATCATCTTTCTTCCCACATTTTGGAAGACACTGTGAGGATGTGATTGGGACTGCGGGTCCTCCTGGCATGCTTGACAATAATAGTTGTGCATTTTAATCCTGAAATGTCATTCAGGTGGCATTATGCTGAAGGTCATGTACCAGCTCAGACTCAGTTGATCTAACCCTCCATCCTGCCTATGTCCTTCTCTCTTTCTTTATTTTTAGACAGAGGCAGATAATTTATTTTTAAAGAGATACAACCTGAAGTCCACAGAGGGCAGAGGCTACTCCAGAGTCACCTGCCCACACAATTAGGACCAGCCTGCCCTTCTAGCTAGATCATCATACCTGGTTGCCTGATTTCCCTACTTTCTCCCCTACTTTGCCTTCAGAGACAATTTTGTGCCTTGATTTCTGACTTCTTGTCAGCTGTGATTAATGAGGAAGGCTCCTGCATACATGATTTTCGGCTGTACCCAGTTTACGACAAACAGATTAGATCATTTAAGTCAGAATAATGCTATTTAGCAAAGCTGGATTTAGAGCTGGCAGAAATTAAGGAGATTAATTTAAAGGTAAAAAGAGAGTGACAATCATAGATCAACACCTGAAAAATCTCGCTGCCTATACACATCCCTAATTGAGAAGTATGTGGAAGATTCCATCCGTGAAATTCAATTATCATGCAAGCCAGAGGCAGCAGCTTCCCCAGGGGGAAGAAACCAGGCAGCCCAAATCAAAACGGCCCCACCTGTCTGTTTTCATGTCAAAAGAGTGAGAAAGCCTGCCTGGGAGAGGATGAAATATGGACAGTATGCATCAGCTTAATGAAAATTTCCAGGGGTCCCTTCCTGTAATGGGATTACTTCTCAAGCTCCTCCATCACAGGTCAGCCCAGAAAAATCTCTGAGGCTCCATCAAGCTTCTGGAGACTGACCAGTTAGAGATGGGGACCCTATTCTTGACATCTCTTTCCTTCAGCTTCTGGGCAGGTGGGACTGAATGGGGTTCACACACAAAAGGAGCTTTTGAACCTGAGCCCCCACATCTCTTCCACTTCCACTGATTAGGGGCTTCTTAACCAGAGCAATCAGCACAAAAACTCGAGACAACAACTGTAATGATTGCAAATGAGCCAGAGGTAATTGACCCTCCTTTTAACTGCAGGGAGAGGTGTGGAGTGGGGGAGTCCTTAGCACTGGTTTTGTCTCCCAGGTTCTGAGATTCAGTCTCTAACCCTTGGTCAGGAGAAGAGCTGGACTGAGGCTTTCTTAAGTTAACTGCTTTGTGGTCATGGAGGATGAATAAAAGCTTGTTCTTTTCTGGAGCTCAGAGCCTTGTAATCTGCAAAGTGCTTTCTCATCCATCAACTCAGAAAATTTGACTCAGAAAACTCAGAGATATGGGCTGAGGTGATAGCTCTGAAGCACAAGTGCCTGCATGGCAAGTACAAGGTCATGAGTTTGAACCCTGGTCCCGCACCAAAAAAAAAAAAAAAAAAAAAAAACAAAACTCAGAGATAATGTTTCCCATTATACAGAAGAAGAGGCTGAGGTTAAGTGATGGGTTTGCCTCATCTATTTGAGAGCTGGTTCCTATCTAGCATGTGTCTGGTGGCCACTGAGCTGGTCCATGTATAGAAAGCTGCAGTCAGTCTTTTAGGAGGTTCTACTGAGGACAGACTGATGGGATGGTCGCTGAAGGTCAAACGTGAGAGGATCCCTGGAGAGGAGTATACACGCAGAAGTCAAATGTGTAAGAGACTGCTTGCCAAGGACTGGTGTTAGGTCTCTCTTGATTACATGGCAGCTCAAGTGCATGGCATCAAGCAGGTTTAAAAATACTTGTTGAGGGGCTGGAAAGATAGCTCTGGGGCACAAGTGCCTGCCTGGCAAGTGCAAGGTCATGAGTTTGAACCCCAGTCCCTCAATAAATAAATAAATAAATAAATAAACTTGTTGAGTAAGTGAATGAATGATGATAATGCCTCTTGAGATAGGCTGTGAAGAATGTAAAGGACTTGGGGGATTTGGAGAAAAGGGGGTAAGTTATTATTGACCAAGAGAATAAGAAACACAGACTGTAGGCTATGCAAGCTATAGTTTGCTGAGCTGAGGCTGAGGACAGATAGGCTCTGGCTGATGTTAACAATGTGGTTTTGCTAATTCATTGAAGTTCAACAAATCTCTGCCACATGGGCCAGTGCAGGGTGACAATCAAATCTCCCCTTCATACTCAACATGCTTAGCTCAGTGTCAATGGGAGCCTTGCTTTGCGAACCATCTGTGCTCCTCCAGTGACTGTGAGGTTTTGAATTCATTTTGTCAGGAATGGTTTTGGGGGCCAGGGAGACAGCTCAGTGGAATAAGTGTTTGCCCAGCAAGAACAAGGTCCTGAGTTGGATCCCTAGTACCACAAAAAAAAAAAAAAAAAAAAAAAAAAAAAAAAAAAAAAAAAAAAAAAAAAAAAAAAAAAAAAAAAAAAAAAAAAAAAAAAGAAAGAAAGAAAGAAAGAATGGTTTTAAATTCTAGTGTCCCTTGCTAGATCAGGGCAGGGCCAACAACAGATGAGTAAAGCTCAAGGCAGGGAGGGAAAGATCTATGTTTAGCTGAATACATGGGTAGCTTTCAGTGTGCAGTGAAAATCCACAATGCTGGCTCTTCATGTTAACTGTGTATTACAAATATTTTGAGTCCTCCAGGAGCATTGCTTGTCCCAGTCTGGAAAGGAAGGTTTATTGTCAAGGTACACCCCCTGGGGCTAACCCTTCTGCCTTGCAGGAAGTGGAAAACAAAAATATGATGTGTCTCCTGTCTGCAGCGCCATCTTCCTGTTTGTGATCAGAGCCAACTGGGCCTGACAGGCTCAGGGCCAGTGTGAGAGGCAATGACTGCATGAAAGGGAAATACAGTGAGGAAGCCTACCTTGCCCTAACTGTAGAATTAGCATTTCTAGCCCCTTCCCTCAAATTAACAAAGGATTTGTCAAGCCCTAATCAGGAGGGGTTTGTTGGAAAATCTGACAGTTGCCCTGCATAGTTGGCTGCTTCTTCTACAGCTGTAATCCTTTCCAGAGCTGTCCTCTGACTTTCTCTTCCCTGCTCTGTGCCTCTGGGGCTGACATGCGCAGATGGTACTTCCCAACCCTTGCCATGAGACATCAGGTTTCAGACTGGGGAAGGAGCAAGGGAGATCAGAAGGTGAAAGGAAGAAGTCAATATGCCTTCTGACTTCTACACTTTCATACTTTCAGCCTCTGTAGCTTTAGTTGTCTCTGGGCTCACATGATGCTGTTTCTTTCCTTTGCCCATTCTGGTTTGGGGTGGCAGTGGCTCCCACTGTTGCTGGTGCCTAGGAGTGGATCTTACTTCATCCTCAGTAGAGGCCCCTTTCCTTAAAGTCTCTCCACTGGCTGGATTTATAATTCCTACCTAATGATGTCTGTTGATGGGTGCCTGAAGGTCGAGGCTCCTGTTTATCCTCAAATAACCCTCATCTGATTTACAACCTGGACTCAGAACCCCAGTAAGTACTTGAGGAGCTCTTTATTTCTCTAGGAACCCCTGTAGTTTGAGGGAATCCCCATCTGCCCACTTTTCCCTCTCCTCTCAGCTGGCAGGATGGCACTCCTGGCTTCTTTGTAGGGAGCCTGAGCACATCAGCAATTGGCTTGCCATGGGCTGTACATGAGATCTCAGCTGCTCCAGGTGCGCAGGGCCCATTCGGCCTCTAGGGGCCAGGCAAGTATACCACGTGGCTCCCACAGAGCAGGTGAGAACAACAGTCAGTGAGGACAAGGGCCTTGTCCTGCCTTCCAGGTCAGCATATTCAGGTGTAACCAGGTTCATGGGAGAAGGAACAGCTGACTTTTAGGATTGGGAAGAGCCGAGTTAAATATTGAATCCTCCTCCTATACACCGAGTGTCCTTGGGCAAGCCACCTTGTCTTGTCTTGTTCCTCTTGTGTAAGAGGTGAGTGTGACAGTCTCCACCCTCCACAGTTTCAGCGAAGCTCCACATGGCCATGGGCAGGAGGGGCTGCTTCTTGAGCCAGTGTTGAGCCATCTGCTGGCGCTTACCTCCCCATCTTTAGTAGGGTGCTCATGGAAAACACAGCTTCCTCACTTCTACCTTTCTCAACTACAAAATGTCTGTCATTATCTTGTCTCTCAAATACAATCTTTAATCATGAGATTGACTCACATCCCCATCTGCCTCCTGAGGAAAACCAGTACTCCCCAAGATTTCTGTAAATTGCTGAGGCCTTTTCCATGGATGCCTTTGGCTATGAGTTAGTTCCAATCCTGGATCATCTTTTCATCTCTCTGGAGTTGCTTTTTTCCCACACATTAATGAGACATAAAATGTAGCCCTTTTCACATAAAGCAGACCTCTGCAAACAAAGCAAAATGTTCACGTCGTTGTAGGCTCTGGGATTCTGATCCCTGCCCCTGTTTCTGTTTCCTCTCCCTCTCTTTGATATTTCCCTGAAAACACCAAATTCTCACTCTGGTGCTAGGCTCTGCACTCCAGAGAACAAAAGGGCTCTCAGCCCTGCCCCTCTCTGCCTGTAAACAGCACATGTCCTCCAGGAAATACCCCTTATACAGCACCATGAAGCCCGCAGGTAAGAGCTTACCTACTTCTCTCCCTATTCTCCTCAGTTTGGGCAGAGGTGGCTTTTCATTTTAGCCACGCGAATGTCTATCCTGGGTGACCCTGGACAGAATGTAGTCACACTTCCAGCCTCAGAGTCCCTGCTAGTAGGTGAAGATGAAGAGCCTAGCCTTGAGAGTCCCTGTCCAGCACCTAGAGGATGGCAAGCTGGCTGTGTACCACTGTTCAGGCCAGGAGCTCATGCTGTGAACTCTCACAGAGAGCCTTGCCTTCTCTTGATCCCACCTTCTCCTCACCTTGTCCTATGTCACTGGATAGGATCCCATCTATCACACTAAGCCATCTGCTTCTTCTACTGCCATCTCTGCTGCCCAACTCTAAGTAAATTAAAAAATAAAGAGGCAGGAAGCTGCTGACAGCCACATTTATCCTCATTTCTGTGGCTGGCAATGGGGGCTGAAGAGCTGGCTCGGTGGGTCTGAATTACAGATTAGTTGGAGCTGACGTGGAGAAAAACAGTCTTATTGCTGTGGTATCCCAGATACCCCTATCTTACTAGAAGATACCATTGGTGGCTGTGGACATGGCAGGGGCTGTGGAGGATGGGATTTGAACCAAGCGCAGGGGTGATGGTCGTGGGACATCAGTTTTGGAGTTGGGCAAACTAGGTACCAGTCTGGTTTGCCAGCTTCCTTGGATGTGACCCTGGATAAATCATTCACCCTGCTAATCTGTGTCGTCTTCTGTGAAATAGATTTAAGCAATACTACTGACCTTGCAGAACAGTTGGACGACTATGAGAAGCATGTAGACTAATAGCAGATGTGTTCAAGGGGCTCCACAAAGAGCAGCTGTTTTTGACAGTCTCGGGGAGGAAATGAACAAAGCCATTTGTCCAAAGCAGGGCAAGAATTTCATGGCCTAGGTCTCCTCTGTGGGTCTCAGTTTCTGTATCTCTAAAATGGGATAAGATCTTTGGGGCCAATCCTTAGGAGAAGTGTAGGAGGGGCAGGAGGATTGGGATAGCTGGAGTGACCTGAAGGACAGTGGGCCAGAGCAGAGGAGAGAGGAGATGGGGCGGGAGCTTTGGTGGGTTCCCATTGAGGGCTGTGGTGATGTGGTTCTTACTACTTCCTCCTCTCCTTGTGAGATTATAACTTCCTTGCTCCAGGGAACCCTGGTGTGGTGACATGACTCACTGTAAGGGAAAGTGACACATACTAGGGTTCTTTGTTCGTTTTCGTGGAGGACCGCCTGAGCAGCTCTCCTTAAAAGAAAAGTGACTGTTTCTATTTTGACTGAGCCTGACCCTATTCCCTCATATTGAAGTGTAAAGAGCTGGCTAGGACTTCTCATTATCTTTTCAATTGGCCTTAAGCAACCAAGGTGCTGACGGTAATTTTTGAAGATGGCACGTGTGTTTCCCTGATAACAGGACGAAGAGCCACTGCTCCACCGTGTCAGCTGGGATGAGCCTTGCAATAGAGGCTATGACTTCATGGGGCTTGAAAGATTACACATCAGAGCTGAAGCACCAGACCCCCAAAATATTAGATGCTATCTCAATAGCATAATGCAAATTACTTCCTCTAAATATGGCGGAGGTGAAAGCAGGCCTCCTACCTAGCCAAGCTCACAGCTCACCTTCTTCCCACAATTCCCTTCAGAGCTCACCTTCCCACAGTTCCCTTCAGTGTGCACCTTCTTCCCAAAATTCCCTTTCACAAGCCACTCCCCCTTCTCCAATGAATAAAGCCTGAGTGCACCCCTGGGTCGCTTTCTTGGTTCCAGAAGCTGCTTTCATGGTTGGACCTAGGGCCCCTTGGCTCCCCATTAATTGTATAAATATGCTTTAGTGTCTTTGTTATCACCATGGGTTGTGCTGGGAGTGGTAGATTGGAATTAACTTGGTGGAATTCCAATAATGGGTTATTAGGAATGTAAGTTTAGACTTCTTGGGCCAAGACGAGAACCAGGAAGGGACTCCAACAGTTTTTGTATTTTTTTTTTTCTACAGGGTCTCACTATGCAATTCAGGGACTCATAGTGATCCTCCTGCTTTCAGCTCCCCAACGCTGGGATTACAGGCATGTGACACCATACCCAGACTTTGTTGTCAGCTCAGCATGCCTGAGTGCAGGGCTGGTGTGGCATGTGGGACCAGGGTTCAATACCTTGGTCCTGCTTGCCTAAGCAGGTGCTTAGTTCACTAAACTATCTTGCCAGCCCATGTATACTAGTTTTGAGTAGAAGCTTTAACAACCATCACATGTCCCAGTATTGATTTTTCTTCTACCAAGGGATCAAAATAAGGTACTGCTATCCAGTCTGGCTCTTGCAGTGAAAGTAGTGAGGAGAGAGCCAATGTTGACTTGAGAAGATGGGGATGTGGGCCAGGAATAAGTGTTCATTGTGAGTCACAGATATGTTAGTCATCAGCAAAAATAGACAGTCTAGACTCTTTTGAACCCAAGCTGGTCTTGACATAGGTGTTGGAAAAGGAGTATGATCTGTTTTCCTATACCCTTACAATATTTGGGTCTAGCCAGACAGGGTGACCTCACTGACACTTGGCAATTGTCTCTAAGTCAACGTGAAAATCAACAAGACAGGGAGGGAAGGAGGAGGGCCATACAGCTGTGTCCTCCCCAGTCTGGAAGGACCCTCATGGGGTAGCAGATGTATGGCACAAGTGTCTGTCTTTATGTTCTCTGTGACAGAACATTCCTAATCTTATAGATCACACTATCACAATTGTCAGTATCCAGAAGGCAAGCAACACCACTTTCAAGCCATGTGATGGCAAACATGAAAGAACCATGGTCATGATACATTCCACAGATCAGATGTCAGACATTTCTGGATACCAGGATCTAACTCATCACTTAGCTTGATCCAATAGATCAGGAAATGGCCTGGCTCTAAGGAACACAGTGGAGGTTCTTCTGCAGGAAGATAAGTAATTTAATTCAGTTTCAACAAGAAAGTCTAGGGGCCGGGGAGATAGCTCCATGGCACAAGTGCCTGCCTGGCAAGTACAAGGTCCTGAGTTTGAACTTTGGTCCCACAACAAGAAAGTCTAAGCATCTATTTAAGGAAAAGAGGCAACACTCATCTTTTTTTCTATTGCCCTAAGGTATTTACCTCTGGCTCCAAATTTGGTTATTCTAAGCTTGATTATTCTACTCTGTGAGACTAGAGCTCTGCAGATAAGGAGGCCTTCCTAGAGTGGAAGTCTGTGCTTTACCTGGCACTCTGGCATCTGAATAGCCTGCCTATGTTTCAGCTGAATGCAGGGCCGGACTCCTGGTGAAGAAGCAGAAGAGCCTGGACGCTCACTTCCAGGTCTCCCATGCAGCTGGGCTGTCGCTTCAGTGACAAAAGAGGCAGCAAAGGCCTCAACCTGGTACAGCCTCCAAGAACTGCGATGGTGGTGGTGGGGGGGGGGGGCAGTGCCTAGTGCAAGCTCTAGCTGGCAGGATTTGGGGTCAGTAGTGAGGTTCGTTCGTTCTCTACTCTGTGACAGCTTTGGCTTTGGTGCTGACCCCTGGATATTTTCTGATCCTCATTGTTCTTGTATTAACTCTGCTGTGCAGTGCTCACCTCCCTTGTGATCAGGAGGAGCCTGACTTGGAAGGTGGTTTAGCACCTAGTTCGCAGACCAAGTAGGTTATTAGAATATTCTTTGCAGATATGCATGGCTCTATGTTTGCGGATCGTTCTGGGGGACTACCTTTTATGACATTTCCCAGAATGTTTTAGTACCCTTTATAAATGTCTACACTAGATGGATGTCTTGCTGGTCAGTTTCTTGACCTGATCCTGAGCACAGCTGGCCCTACCCTCCAGAAATTGTGTTGGGGAATTGCACCAATGTATTTTGCAGCAGTTTCTGTCACACTTATGAGCTAATTTCTATTAAGAGCATGGCAAGGGTGTGACTGTCACAGCTTCCTAGAAAGACCACTTGGGATGGTCTAGTTGGATGATTTTCAGTATGGCGCCTACAAACTAACTTTGGATCACTTTGGAAGCCTATAAGAAATGCAGGATCTGAGGTACTGAATCAGTGAAGCCCAAGGATCTATATTCTGCTGCTCAGAAATTTGGCAGAATAAGTGATCCTAAATACAGAGAAGAAAAAAGAAACCAGGGCTCTCAACTCTCAGCCCACTCTGTGGCCCCTTTTCAACCCTTCAAGTAAGTTCTACCTCTCCTAGGTGACAAAGTATCATCTAGGTTGGCTTTCAGCAGGGCCAACCTGGAGGAAGGGACTGCTGTTTCTCAAAAACTGTGATGAATATGGAATTTATAATCTGGCTATTTCAGCAAATATCTCTGTGCTTTGCTGAAAGGTGCACTTTCAGATCCATTCTGCATTGCATCTTTTTCAAATTATTATCCTAAGCCTGAAAAATGGAGTTTATTACTGATGTAAAAATAATAAACTCAAAAGTCATTCTTTACTCTCTGTTCTCAAGAGTCAGCATAGGTTTTTAAGAAGTCAAGAAAGTCTACTCAGGAAAGTCCAGGATTCCCAACAAAGAGATCAGAGGGACGGTGAAGGCAGGTGTGGAGGTGGGCCCTCAGTGCAAGGGCGGGGTTAGGGCAGGGAGGGGCTCATTGATTTTATAGTGCATGTGGATAATCTTAAGAATATTGGCGCATGAGGCTAGATTGGTCTGGAGCTTAGGAGAGAGGTCTGACTGAAAGACAAAGAGTTTGAACTTTTTAACATAGATGAGATGATTCTGAGACAGCGTTTTATATGTGGAATGAGAGAGTTTGTGTTTGTTGTGTGATCTTTCAGTGAAAAATAAGAGTATAGATGGAAAGGAAGGGTAAGTGGTGAGAAGTTAGGACTAAATAGTTTGTAAGTTTCATCTAGCACCAACATTCTGCTGTTCTGTACAATAGATATTTATAAGATCAATTTTAGTTCATTCAATTCAGTTTAATTCAATTCAATTCAGTTTTACAGTCCCATTGACTTGTGCTGAGTCTGTGCCAACTGAGCACCTATGATGTTTTAGGATCCAGGAATCACCAGCAAACCTTAAAGTGATCCTTATCTTCTGTGGATTTGTACTTATCATACTTGGCAATACATCAGACAGAGGGTGAGATTCAGTGTTAGTGTTAGGGTAAACTGAGGCACAGTTGTGACCACCAAGACAAGCAGAGTGTAAACAACATGTGAGGACTTTACTGCAGACCAGTTGCCGCTGGGCCAAGGGGGAAAAGACCATTGGCCCTGAGCAAGGGATGACAGCATGTTTTATAGATAAGTTTAGGTAGCAGAGCGGGGCATTGCTGAGGGGGGTGTAAACTTTTGGGTCTCTGAGTAGCGATCTAGGGGCTAGCTGATAAACGGGGCAGTGTTGAATATGGGAGGGCTGGCAGGCACAGCATGTCTCTTTTGGTTTTTCAGGGAATCAGCTCTCTGTTCTCTGCAGGTTGAGCTGTGTGGGGCAACTGCTGGCTTCCTGTTGAATACTATGTTCCAGAAAGTATGAATAACAGATCTACTTGGGGAGTTTTTCCTCTCCTAGCAGGGCTAGAGTTTAGCTTGGAGACCTGACAGAACTGTAATCTAGAGAGTGATGAAAATATTCCCAAGGCCATGGAGCAAAATGGTGAGAGAGGGGAAGGTTATGATTCTTGACTCCCAGTTCAAGGATGGGGATTTAGTTGAAGCATTGCACAACTAGGAAAAAGTAGGAAATAAAGAAATCATGTAAAGATAGGATCAGTACTTAATTATTTGAAGATTATCAGCTGAGTCGCCTCTGGAGTCAACAGGATTGCAGGGATTTTGGCTCAGCATAGTTCTTAGGATCTCCTGAGGTAAATGCATGAATGAGAAAATCTCAGGACTCAGGTCTTCCCATTCAACTGTCTACTGTTCAAAGCAGGTTCACACATCTCCAGTGACAATTTGCTCACTACCATCCAAAGGAGTAGTCCCATCCTTTATTAGAGTCGCTCTGACAGCATGAATCCGTGATTTTCACAGTGAAGTGAGATTTTTCTTCCTGTGGTTCTACCCTGTTGGTTAGTCTTAGGTTAGCCCTGGGATACTACAGATCATGTCTCCTCCTTTTGTCTCATAGTAATCTTTCATGAGTACCTACTCTTCTCCAGGATGACGCCCTGGATCCCTCAGTTTTCAGCTCCTCCTGGAATTGGGTCCTGTTCTCTTGTTTTCTTCCTGCTCTGTATGCATTGTGGTTCACTGCTGTCTATCTTGTGGCTGAGCATAGCACTCTAGAAGCAGAGGCTGGACACAACCTGTGATGAATTTGTTCCTTTAGTGCTTACCACAGGACCGGAAGCTGCCTATATATTAGCTTGAGACATATGACCTTGTAAGTCACCATCCATCTACCAGTGACCTCTTGTTTCCATATAAGACTACAGGTGTCCTCTGACCTGCTCTATATGTGGGGTAGGAATGCAACAGGTAGGGCCCGGGGAAAGTGATTTCAGTCTGTGCAAGTGCAGATCTGGAATAAGTGGTGGTTTTAAAGTCATAGCTCCATGACTGGGCCAGCAAACTGGTTTCATTCCCTATTCCAGGTGTGGATCACAGGCCCATAGAAACTGTCTCCGTGGGAGTTTGTTGAAATGTAAAATCTTAGGCCTACTAAATCAGAAACTCTATCCTGATGAGGTCTCTGGATAACCTGTATATTCTTTCTTTCCCTTTTATGCCGCTTCAGGGTCATGTTGCTTGGCTCCAAGGGCTGTCGATCATGCCAGGAGGACTTCCCTAAAACTCCAGTCTGGCTATGTCATTCTACTGCTTATCCCAACAAAGGGTCCCTGTTAGTTTCAGGGTAAAGTATAAACTCTTAGACATCATTATTTACCTGTCCCTGGGTCTGTTATTGTGCTCAGATGTGAATAACCCACTCACAGCAAATGAGACCCTTTCTGACCTCCCCACCTCTGCATGTGCTGAGTTATCTGCCTGTAATTCCACCCTAGCTCTCTCCCCTGAGAAGCTCCTGCTTTGTGCTCTGTCCAGTCCAGCCCATCTGGATGGTTCATTGTACGTGTCAGAGCCACAGAGTGTTGTTAATTTGTTAAACATTATTTCTGGGTATATTATGAGGGTGTTTCTGCATGACATTAACATTTCCATCAGTAGATTACTCTCCCCAGGGCAAGTTGGCTTTGTCCAACCTACTGAAAGTCTGAATAGAATAAAAGATGAATAAGAAAATTGCTTTTCTTCCCACGTGACTATCTTTGAACTACAACTTTCAGACTGTAACTATGCCATTAGTTCTTCTGGGTCTGCAGGTTGCTGACTACGATTTTGGCAACTTTGAGCTTCCATAAGAACCAGGTCTTCCATGTGAACCATGAGCCAGGTTCTCTTTGCTTTGCTCCACTCTGCTCCCTTCCCCTCCCCTCCCCTCCCTTCTCCCCTTTTCTCTTCTCTTCTCCTCTCTTCTCTTCTCTCCTCTCTTCTTCCCTTTCCTTCCCTCCCCTGCCTCCTCCCCTCTCCTCTCCTCTCTTCTCCTCTTCCTCTTTCTCTTTCTCCTCCTCTTCCTCTTCACTTCTGTCACACCCGGACCAATATACTTTCATAATCCTTAAACAAAGCACTGAACACAAACACCATCATCATGAATCCACATGGGTCTTCCTCACCAGATTGTGAATTCCCCAGGGCAGAATCTATGTTTGGTGTATTTCAAGGCCAAGATAATAGTAGGAATTTAATAAGTACTAAATTGCTGAGGCAGTTAACAAAGTTCCCACTGGATAGAAGAGCTCCAACAGAGTGAAGGCTGTTTAAGAAAGTTTATTCTTTGTAGTCACCTTTCTCTCTGCTCCCTGGGAGAGAGATCCCTCTGTCAGTGAAGAATATCAGACAATCAGCCTTGACTCAGGCAGTGGACTGCCAAGAGATATAACGATCTCCAAAGTTTTCTTTTTATTTATTTATTTATTTATTTATTTATTTATTTGTTTGCTTGTTGTGTTTGTTTGTTTCTTTATTTATTCATTTTGTGGCTGGCTCAGCCTGCCCTGGTGGTGGCGCTGGCGCAGCATGTGGTGCCGGGGATCAAACTGCAGTCCCCGCAGTTGCCTGACCTGAGCCCTCCTAAGCAGGCGCTTTAGACCACTGAACCATCTCGCCGGCCCTCCAAAGTTTTTGATCCTAATATTCTTTAGTTCATCTCAGTTTTCTGACTGGAAAGTGAGGAGAAGCAGATTGATCCCCTATTTTGGAGACTTCGCAGTGTGGTCAAATGACTTGCAAACTGTGCTCTGCAGGCTTGGAGGAGGCAGCGCTCCACTGGTTAGGATGTCACTAGATAGAGAAAGCACAGGGTCAGTGTTTATAGCAGAGAGCAAAGTGCAAGCCAAGGTCTCATGAAGGAAGTGGTTGTTTTAAAGAGTGAAGGGCATGGGAAGGTGAGGCCTGAAATGCAAAGGAGAACCATGTACACAGGGCTCTCTCGGGCAGCTGTTCAGTTGTTCTGCAAAAGGGAACTGTGTCTCAGGGGGCCATTGGCCTTGCAAATAACTCTGTTGTTTTGAAAATTAAGAAATACTTTTATTACAATTTTTTTTTATTCTAAAGATGGGTGATTTATGTATTTGTGACAACTTTCTGGCAGACAGAAGTAAAACATCTCCTAACAGTTGATTCATATTGCTTCATTTCCATTTTCAAAGGAGTAATAAATTTTATAATGAAAAAACCTTGTTTAGGAAAATATAAATTGTGGAATGCAGTCCTCAGACATGCTCTCAAAAATACCCATGTTTACGTTACTTTCACTAGTACCAACCAAACATGTTTTATGTAAAATTAGCAGTAGATAAGAACAGATGTAGGGACCAAAACCTTGCAGGCATGAAAGGAATTAAAAATTATTTGAAGGAAGATTAAACAATGATGTTTAGGAAGAATATATTCTTTTTTAAAATTTTATATATTTGGCACAGGGTTTCACTATGTAGCTCAGACTCAGTGATCCTTTTGTTTTCAGCCTCCTTAGCACAACCACGCCTTAGTGGCTGGCTCAGTGTTCCTGGGGATGGGGCCAGCACGACATGCAGTACTGGGAATCGAATCCTGGTCCCTGCGCTTGCCTAAACAGGTGCTTAGTCCTCTGAGCTATCTCACTGGCACTAGGAAGGATATATTCTTTATTTATGCTATGGCTGGCTCAGCCTACCCTGGACATGGGGCTAGTGCAGCATGTGCTAGGATCAAACCACTGTCCCTGTGGTTGCTTAAGTTTGCTGAAGCAGGTGCTTTAGACCACTGAGCTATCTCACCAGCCAAGGAAGAATATATTCTTCATGGTAAACAAAATGGTACTGTTGACACCAACTTCTCTGATGAAGGGAGTATGAGAAAAAAAGAACAAAAGACACATTTTGATTCTGAGATCTGTGATCGATTATGACCCATGTAAAAATTCAAGACCAATTTCTTTTAGAAAATGTAGGACACAACAATATTTTTAGGAGAAATGTTTGTAATAATGAAAAATCTATGGTCAATCACTCTTCTAAATGATATATCTGTAACTTGAAGAGTCATGATAAAATTGAACTACTGAAACTTTGTGAAAGTTTACAATTGAAATCAACTGATACCATATTGACTGCATCGACCTGTGAGAAAAGAAACCTTAAACTGTTTTCTAAACTTTCCTGCTGACATTTTGTAATTTGTTTGAATAGTAATTTGCTGGACATGTTTCTGAATTATTTTGTAGGTCTTATAATATATTTAATTTTGATACTGGTTGCCAAAAGAGAACATAGCTTTCTGAGATTAAATGTGTTTAATATCACTGAAGATACTCTTCCAGCAACCATTTCTAGAGAAAAACAAGATGTTAAAGCAAGTGAATATTGAAATTATCATAATTTATCTTCATGAGGATGGGATTCATGTCTCAGCCTCAGCTTCCCTAAACACCAGAAGTTAAGACAAGGATTTAGAGGTGGTAGGTGGATCATTTTAGGAAACTGGTCCCCAGGAGCTAGAAAAAATAAAAAAAGGAAAAAGTCAATCCAAGTTATGCAGCTGGCTATTTTTTCTACAATGTAGTATAACAACTATTTCTATAGCATTGACATATGGGATATCATTATCAATCTAGAGATAGTATGTGAGAAGATTACATAGGCTCTCCATAGATATTATATCATTTTATATAAGGGACTTGGACACCCTCAGACTTTGATATCCCTAGGAATACCTGGAAAAAATCCCTCACGGATAGCAAGAGACGACAGCATGTAGATAGACAGAGATTGGTTTATTGAAAGGAATTGGCTTGCCTGATTTTGAGGGCAGGTTAGCAAGTCTGGGATCAGTAGGGAAGGCTATCTGGAAAGGCAGGCTGTCCACAGTGAAATTTCTTCTTGCAGGTCACCACAGACCTATCTGTAGGGCCTTTCAATTGATTGAACCAGGTCCACTCAGGTCATCCCGGATAATTTCCCTTATTTAAAGCAACTGATCCTGGCTTTTATCACACCTACAAAATACCTTTATGGTGATGTCTAGTTTAGTGTCTGACTGAGTACTAGGGAGCTGTAGCCCAGCCATGTAGACACATAGAGCTGACCACCCACCACCATTTAGAAGGAGGAAGAGAATGAATATGTATAATGTGACAATTAATCATGTGGTAGAGGAACATTTATGATGTAGAAAAGTATTCCTGAAATATTATGTTATCCAGGCAGGTTATAAAACAGTATGTAGAGTATCACTCTATTTGCATAAAAGGATATTTATTTAAGTATAGACAAAATAGACTGCACTGTCACATGAAAATGTTCAGAGGGGTAATTACTGAATACTGATAGAATGAGCAATGTAAATATTCTGCTTTTTGCTTATGTGTATTTTCTAAATTATTTACAATGAATAAATGCCATTTTATAATATGAAAAAATTGTAAACCTTCTGTTTGAGATTTGTTGGGAAAACTTGCTAATTAAAGAACAGTGAGGTTTCCTGAAGCATAAGGGGTGCAGGGGTAGGAAGCTTCCTCTCTCCTCTTTCCCCATCTACTCACAGGCACCAGTTATTTGCAAGACAGGAAACTCTCAGTTCTCCCTATGAAAATGCTTTCCTCTTATTTCTCTCCTTAGGAAGTATGAGTGGATTCTGTGGGTGAGATGCTGAAAAGAGGCATTTGATTTAGTATACACAGTGGAGAGAGCCTTTAATATAATATTAATCCATTGCTCAAATTAGCAAGGTTTAATAGCTGCACAAACCATCAGGAATCCTGGTGTGACTCAGAATGGCATCTGCATTAATGGTCTAATTAATAATGTATATGTTAATAAGAATCTCATTAAAGCCAGGGTACGATTATCAATGTAGGATGCAGTTCCTTAGTGTCTATGGCAGTGTAGTGCTTTGCTGATTCCAGTTGCAATTTCTAGTGATGAATGACCTTTTCAGTCTCATTAACTGATTTAGGAGGTAGTGATTAGTATAAAAACTCAACTCTTTTGAAAGTACAGAAGCCACTGGTAAGACAGTGATAATTACAAATCAGGAGGAGCCACGCAGCTCCAGCAGGCACCGTGGGTGACAGGAGAAGGCAGACAGGTAAAGCAAGTGCGCTCATCCGTGGTCCTGCGCTGTACCCAGGCCTGGGTATCTGACTCCTCTGTAGCACCCTTTTAATAACATCAAATCAATGCTGATTAACTTTTATGAAAGAATATTATTTTTCAAAGCACTGGAAAGTCAGTTGACTCTTTTGGTCAGTTTTCCCTTTAATGTACCATCTTTTTGCAAGTTTTCTCATTCTCATTTTAATTTTTTTTAAAATTTATTTTATTTTCTTAAACCACATTACATACTTGTTTGTGTTATGGCTGGTTTAGCCTTCCTTGGGGGGTGAGGGGTGGCGCAGCATGTGGTGCCTGGGATCCAGCCGCAGTCCCTGCGGTGGCCTAAACTTCCCGACACACGTGCTTTAGACCGCTAAGCCATCTCACCAGCCCTCCCATTTTAATTTTACTAAAATTATTTCCATGGGGGCTTGGGATACAGCTCAGTGGCATGAGCATCTACCCAGCAAGCACAAGATCCTGAATTTGATCCCCAGCACCACAAAAATAAATAAATAAAATAAAATTATTTTCAGCAGAGCTGTTTTTTTTATCATAAACACTTTTTTTTTTTTTTTTTTTTAGAGACTAGGTGTTGATCCAGAGCTTCCTACATAGTAAACAGTCTATCACTTAAGCATAATCCCTTTCCTTTTTATTTTATTTTGAGATAGTGTCTTATTAAGTTGCCTGGGCTAATACTGGGGATTGAACCCAGGATCTCACACATGCTAGGCAACTGTTCCACTGATGAGCCACATCCTTAGCTCTTTTCACTTTAATTTGAGGCAGGGTCTTGCTAAGTCTGTAAACTTCCTGGGCTGGCCTCAGGCTTGCAATGTTCTTTCCTCAGCCTCTTGAGTAGCCGGGGCTATATGTGTGTGCCCCTTCACTGAACTGGCTATTTTCTTCTCAATAGCAACTATTTCCCAATCCAAGTTTCCTGGGCCATCTTAAGCAAGCCAATGTAATATCAAGAAAGCTAGATTCTCTGGTCAATTAAAATGTCTACCACTGTCTACTGTATTTTATGCTGATTTTGCTACCAGGCATTTTGATCGTATGTTGGGTAAATGGTCCAGAATTTATCTTTATATCTAAGCTGATCCATAACAAAACTGGAGAAGTTTATAAAATAGAGCAAGCATTAGAAGAGAGAAAGAGAGAGACAGAGACAGAGACAGACAGAGAGAGAACAGAGGATAAGACAGGAGAGGAGAGGAGAGAGGAGAGGAGAGGAGAGAGGGGAAGGAAAGGGAGGGGAGGAGAGAGGAGAGCAGAGGAGAGGAGAGGGGAGGG
>PVKN010009816.1:0-23323 GCA_004027915.1 Capromys pilorides
TTTTGGTTAATATCACAACAATATGACACTCACATATGTCACATATGCCTAACTTGTATAGCACAGCTAAAACCAAACCAAGTACTATCTGACTTAATCAGAGGTGAGTATCCTCTCTGGATGCTGAAGGAAACTCACTTTTAATTGCATTGATATCTGTAACAGAACTTAAAGACAATTATCTCTTTTTTTTGCACTACGGATCGGAACTCAGGATCTTCACTTGCCAGGCGGCCTCCCTGAAAATTATCTTTAGGCACAGAAGGGACAATGAAATTCTAGGTATGCTTTTCAGATACTACTACTAACCATGACAAATTTTATAACACAACAAATATAGCTACTTCTTGATATAAGTTATTCTTGCAGGCAGATATATTCATTCCTTTTACATTTTTATTTAAAATAACATTCTAGGAAGCTAAAGAATCAGTTATTAAAAAGAAAATCCAAATTTCCTTGAAATTACCATTCAATGTACGTGTTACTAAAATACTCAACAAAACCACTATTTTCTTTACTTATTTTTAAAACCACTATTTTAAACTCAGCTAACACTTTACAACAAAATGTACCTGGCTCATGAATCATGTAATGAACCCAGCCTAGACTCTGTTGGACACCAAGTCGTCTCCATTCCTCTTCAGACATCAGATGAGTTTTCGGTACTTGTTTGGACAGTTCTCTGGGCAACATGACATGCCTATTAAAAGGTACAATCATTAATGCTTCATTCCTTACGATCACTTCCCACACACACTAAAAATTCCTACTTTTTGTTAGCAAAACAAAGTCTTTAGAACAATTCTGTATTACAATACAGATTGATGCCAGTCTTCAGCATTTTCTACTACCTTTATCTGGTTTTTGGGAGGCTATATTCAAATTCAGAATATGCTGTTTAAAAAAGCAGTAGGCCAAAATAAATAAAAATAAATAAATAAATAAAAAAGCAGGCCAGGGGCTGGGGAGACAGCTCAGTGGCAAAGTTCCTGCCTGGCAAGTGGCAAGGTCATGAGTTCGAACCCCAGTCCCACCCAAAAAAAAAAAAAAAAAAAAAAGCAATAGGCCATCTAACAATCTTGCTTATAAATCTCCAAAATTAAAACACTTAAACCTAAACTGGGTACATATGAAGGATGGACGGCAAAACTACAAGAAGTTAAGGAACCTGATCCCTGACTGAAGGGTGTCATCCTGGCCTCAAGACTACTGAACTTTTCCGAAAGAAAATATTGTATATAATTTCAGAAACAGATAACTTGTTTTTCCTTTACTTATCACATCTATAACAGGTACAAGTTCTTGTAAACTCATGTTGTTTCTATACCTCAAAATTTAAAAGAAAAATATACCGATTTGCAACTTCATACTCATTTTGTTTTCCAGTAAGTTACTAACTTATCTAAAACTTTCAATTTAAATGCATATAAAATAATCCAGGCCAAATGATGATGTTTAACTGCAGCCCTGTAACATTCTTAAAAATAAAACTGCACTCAAAAAAATTCCCTATTACCATATAAATCTTTATGAAAGCCCCACTCTTTTACCACTTTGAGAAACAGTATGACCTTTGCCATTAGCACCAATTAGGTTTTTAATCATTACAGAATCTTACCAATGAGTTGGCCAACTGAGAGATGAGAAGCTTGGTCACTTGCTGGCATATACTCCATAGAATTTGTACCGTTTCTCATAAATTTAATGAAGATTCTTTATATATACTAGTTACCTCAGTGGGGGTGGCAAGTGTATGGGAGATGAAAGCCAAGGAGCCCAGCCACACCCACAACTGGTTTTTTTTTTTTTTTTTTCTTTTTCACTTTGAAACAATGACCCAAGCTAGGTAGGCTCAAACCTGAGTCTTATGCCATAGCCTGAGTGCTAGGATTATAGGCATGTGGTACACTTGATTACCACACTCATTCTTGATATGCTCGGTAGCACTTAACTTTTGAGCCTCTACATTTTGAACCCATGAAGCTCACATGGTGATTAGAAAGAGTCTCAGTGGTAGTTCAGGCCGGCCTTAAACTCACTAGCTCAGTTCTCTAGCCAATGCTCCTGCCTCAGCCTCCAGAGTGCTGTCTACTTGTATTTTACTGCATAAACCTGCAATACCGGGGAGAAAAGACCGGCCTTTTTACAGAAGAGCCCACACACACGAGAAGAGACTAGAAAATTTAAGTTTGCAGACACAGAACTATGGGTTATTGCTCAGACAAAAAGTACTAATCTGAAATTTATTCTGACCAGGTGTGGTGGCTCATCAAAGTACTCTGGATGGCTGAATCACAAGGGTCACGGGTTTGAGACCAGCCTCTGTAAATTTAGTGACTAAGATCCTGACTCAAAAAATCTGGAACGTAGTACAGTCTAAAGCCTTAGATTTTACCCCCAGTGAGAGGGGAAGGAAGATTTCAGCGCATGTAGCAACAGTTTTCAAGTGATACTGAGTTTATCTTCCGTTATTGGTAACTCCCCCAATGAGGCTCTTATCATTCCACAATTAAACGTTAGCTCAATGTATTTCCCAGTTAGAATTGCATACCTTGTAGTTCCTGCATAATCTATTTAAAACTTGTAAGTTTTAAATAGCCAGAAAGGAAAAACAAAAAACAAAAAAAAAAAACCGCGATCTATCTTCCGATGGGGAAAAAACAAAACAAAACAAAACAAAACAGCGCAAAGTATTACTCATTTGTAAAACAAACCAGAGTAACTGTTTCCTTTGTGAGTAGATTTCCATGATAATGGAACGGAGGACCGACCACACTCCGGTCCTGGAAATCTAACCTTACAAAAACCGTAGGCGAAAAAAAAGGTTACCATTTGGCCAAGGCAGGCGTAGGCTTTCCCTCCCTAACTACGTTTTACCGGTTCCTTAGAACCGTAAATTTCTAGCAATGATCCAGCCCTCCCGGCGAGCACCGCCCCTCAGTCTGGATACAGTTAAGGCTGGCAACTCGAATCACTCACCTCCTACGACCTAGTTTGCAACTTTAAACGACTCTAGTGCCCCCTCCAGCAAGCTGAAGCCCATCACTGCCCAAGGCCGAAACGCAGCATGTGCACTGTTCGGGGGTGGGAGGCGCCAAGGCTTGCGCCGAGCTCTCGAAACCGAGCCATTTCGCAGGCGCCGCGATAGCCGGGGCTGCCCGCCCGGTCTCGGGCGAGCTCAGATCCCCACCGACGCCAAAGGCAAACGAGACGAAACCCGATCCACCGCCGGGAACTGAACTCGCCAGGCGATCCGCTCGGGGACCGTGGGCCCGGACTGCGCGGCAAGGCCCTCTCAGGGCACACCACCCAGGGCCCCGGCCGCTCCCCGTCCCTCGGAGCCCCAAGCGGGCGCCCCGCCGCCCGGAGCGCTCCCGGCTCCAGGGTTCCGCGACCCAGAGGACCCGGGGCCGGGCGCCACGGTTGCTCACCGGTACTCGTAATGCTCGTCGAAATACTTGTCCGAGTAGTAAATCTGCTTATGGGCCATTTTGCCGGCGCGCAGCGGGGCGGAGAGCGAAGCGAACGCGAAACCGTCAGCAGCTCAGCCAGACGCGAGTCTCCTACCGGGCAAGGCAGCGACCAGTTTGAGACCAACGACCGCAGGCCCAACGCTCTAGATTTGAATCCGGCAGCCCGCCCGCGATTGGACGACAGCGCAGACCAATCGTCTGCTGCGCCAGGCACGGGGGGCCGGGCTAGTGACCAGCCTATCGTCGTCTCCCGTCTGTGACGTTTGCTTCAAGGCCACCCAATAAACGTCTTGTTGCGAAGTTGCCTGTGGGAAGAAGTCAAGATTTGGGGTAGTGGTCAGGGAAGGGCGGAACTGGGACGTTGAGGGTCACGTGCGCGTGCGCAGGGTTTAGAAAGTTCCAGGGTGGTGGAGCCGTTGGCCGACTAACCTGAGGGCGACAGAAAGTATCACGAGATTTGGTGAGACCGGAAGCGCCGGCCGAGCGGACTTGGAAACCGGGGAGGCCTTCCGGGGCGGCCCTGGGGTGCGCGCTAGTCGCGGCTAGCGGAATTAGTTTGGGACCTCACCTGGAGTTTAAAAAGGCACTTTTTCAAACCAGGCGTGGTGGCGCATGCCTGTTATCCCAGAACTTGGGAGGCTGAGGCAGGAGGACCAGTGCAGATTCAAGACCAGCTACAAAAGTGAGCCCAAGGCCAGCCTGAACTGCATAGCGAGACCCTGTCTCAAAAAAAAAAAAAAAAAAAAGGCAGTTTTTCGGGTTATAACGCCCACGTTTGTTTTCTTTTTTTAACAAAGTGTTTAGTACAGGGTCTCACTAAGTAGCTCGAACTCGTAGTGATCCTCTAGTCTCAGCCTCCCCACCGCGGAGATTACAGGTGTGCGCAGGGGCGGAGCCGGCGCGCGGACTGCAGTTCTGAGGATCAAACCCCGCTTCCTGCTCTTGCCTAAGCCGGCGCTTAGTTGGATGAACTGTGTTGCCTGCCCTAACGAGTAGAACTGCATAGAGTTCTCTCTCCAGCTACAAATGAGTTATTGTAATTTTGAGTTTTACAGTAAAGCGTACTTAACAGGAAAACAAAATATTTTTATTATGTAGTGGGCGTTGAGAATAAACATTTTTTCTTTTTTTGTATTTTAGAGAAGGCTCTACAGGATGTTCAGGGCTCACTACTAGATTAGACTCCTAATGATCTGCCTGTTAACAGCCTCCCAAGAGCTGGGATTACAGCGCATGCCACCACCCCCAGTCTCTAGAATAAACATTTCAACATCAACTTTTTTTTGTCTTTTTGAGACAGGGTCTCGCTGTGCAATTCAGGCTGGCCTTGAGCTCACTTTTGTAGTCCAGGCCTGTCTCAAACTCGCCCTGATCCTCCTGCCTCAGCCCTCCCAACTGCTGGGATTACAGGCGTGCGATACCACCCCCGGCTCAACATCAACTATTATGAAATCTAAAAATTAGCAGAAATAAATTTCTGTGTGAAGTACAATGTAGATACAAACAAATCCAGGTGTAACGGCTCACTAGGGAAGCTGAGGAAGGAGGATCCCTGTGAGTTCAGGCTAACCTGGACTACACAATGAGTTCAAGGCCAGACATTATACCTAGCTAAAATCTTGTCTCAAGACATAAAGTAGGGAGGGAGGGAAACTTAGCACAGAAATAATCTTTGCGGGGCTGGGGATATGGCTTAGCAGTGTAAGTGCCTAATCTTTGCTTCAATTATCACGCCTAAGGTAATCTTCACACATACTGAGAACATTATGTTCTATACACAAGTCTTGTTTACAGCAACAGCACCCTGGGCTTAGCTTTTCTTTCCTGTTCAGCAGGCAGTACTTGTCACCTCGCTTGTGTTCCACTTTTGACAGGCCCTTGTTATGATACAACGTACACTTAAACAGGAAAACTATCAATAAAATGATATATCAAACCCGTACTGAGTGTTTAAAATAGACATATGAGGGCTGGCCAGATAGCTCAGCAGATTGAAGTGCTTGCTTAGGCAGAGCCAGGGATCTGGGTTTGATGCCCTCTGCTGGCCTCACCCGTGGGACTTGCTGAGATACCACTGGGACTAGGTTTGGTGGTGCCAGCCTATAATCCCAGGACTTGTGGGGCTGAAAACAGGTGACCACTACGAGTCTGATCTGTGTAGTGAGACCCTATAGACCCTGTACTAAATACATTTAAAACAATAAAATAGACATATGGATATTTTCTTGTTTGTTTTTGGCGGCAAGGTTTTGCTTTGTAGTTTAGGCTGACCTTGAACTAAAAGGGATCCTCCTGCCTCACCCTCCAAGTGCTGGGATTACTAATGTGTGCCCAGCACATAGGAGGCTTGAAGCAAGAGGATCTCTTGAAGTTTCAAGCCAGCATAAGCTAAAATGAGTTCAAGGACAGGCTGAACTGCATAGCAAGACCCTGTCTCAAAAAGAAAATTTTTTTTAAATTAAAAAAATAAAAATAGAAATACTTCAGTTATCACAACTAAGGCAGTTTGCACGTGAGAACACCATGTTCTGTGCACAGTAATCACAGTGATAGTGCATGCTTTGTTTTTGTCTTGTTTGGTAGGGCATACTGTTGCAAAACAGAGTCTGGGAAAAGGAAAGAAAGGACACCCAAAGAAGTCAGGAGGGAGTGAGCAGCTTTATTTTACACTGGTAGGTCATCCTGGCAGGAACAACTTCCAATGACAGCCAGCCAGCAGTTTTATATGAGGCATAAGCAGGGCTTACAAAGGCGGGTAGAACAACCTGGCAGTTCTGTCTAGCTGACAAGGTGAGATGATCAGTTACAGGGCTAGGTCAATGACCGTCACTTACAGGACTAGATTAATGACCACAAAGTTTAGTACAATTAGGCTCCGTTACACTCTTGGCTACAAAGGGCAAGAAAGCAATTCGGTATATGAGGAAGTTACAGAGCAAGACAGCTTCAAAGAGATCCAAGTTTTGAAAAGAACTATTTTTCCTTGTACCGTTTTTCCCTTTCAATACCTTCATTAGCTGGTCTTTCTGTTAGGAGATTAGCGTGATGTTTCACCTGTCTGTCCACATTTGCTCTAGAATTTTTTTGCAGAGTTCTTTGACCCAATACATGATACATATTATTCTTGCTTTATTGTAATTGATCATTTATCAATTCCAGTCCCAGTCATCTAAGAAAATTTCTGTTATTTTGTGCTTGTTATTTTCTTTATAAACTGTGAAACTATTTGTGTCTGGTCTACTTAGGATTGAGTAGAACACAACCATTAGCCAACACTTTGGTGGGTTTTTTTTGTTGTTGTTATTCTTATTTTTTTTTGTTTTTTGTTTTGTTTTTGAGGGGGGACCGGGGATTGAACTCAGATCCTTGCGCTTGCCAGGCAAGCGCTTATTCTGCTGAGCTATTTCCCCGACCCTGTTCTTATTTTTGAGACAGGGTCTCGCTATGAAGTTCAGGCTGGCCTTGAGCTCACTTTTGTAGGCCAGGCTGGTCTCAGACTTGCACTGATCCTCCTGTCTCAGCCTCCCAAGTGCTGGGATTACAGGCATGCACCACTGTGCCTGGCCAACACTTTGTGTTTCAAATGACATCATATTAGCTATATAACTTCTCAACAATGGGCTGGGGGGATGGATGGTCTAAGTGCCTGCCTGCCAAATGCCAGAACTCATTTTGTCCCCAGTACTACATGCCAGTGCTGCGTGTGGTGGTACACACCCCAGCTCCAGCACTGAGGAGGCTGAGACCTGTGTATTGAGACCAAATAACTTCTCAAAGATATCTATTACGTCTTTCGTTATGTTGTGAAATGTGGTCTTTTCTGGCTTCTTTTGTGTTGATAATTCACTATTAATGAAATTTTGTTTGTTTTGAGACAGAGTCTTACTGTGTAGTCCAAGCCGGGCGTGGTGGCGCATGCCTGTAATCCCAGCACTTGGGAGGCTGAGGCAGGAGGATCAATGTGTGTTCGAGACCAGCCTGGGCTACAAAAGTGAACTCAAGGCCAGCCTGAACTGCACAGCAAAACCCTGTCTCAAAAGGACAGAAACAAACAAACTAAATTACTGTGTAGTTCAGGGTAATCTTGAACTCATTATGTAGGCTGACCTTGAACTCACAGTATCCTCCTGCCTTAACCTCTTAAATGCTGGGATTACAAGCGTGCACCACCATGCCCAGCTTCACTATCTTATCATCATGGTGTAGTTTTTTTTAATGTACTTCGTACAGGGTCTCTCACTATACAGCTTAGACTGTAGTGATCCTCCTATTTTCAACATCCCCAGCACTGGGATCACAGGGATGCACCACCACACTTGGACTCAGTGGCTGGCTCAGCACACCCCAGGGGCAGGGCCTGCATGGCATTGGTCCAGGGGATCGAACCCTGTCCATGTACTTGCCTAAGCAGGCACTTATTCCACTATGCTATCTCACCCCATCATGGTGAAATGTTGACAATATCAATACTACTTCATTTTTCTTCTCCATATAAAAGGCCAATGTTCTGTCTTTCTGAAACCCAAAGATTGTACTATACATTTCTCCATTGTGAACTTGCAAGATATTTTCAGGAATCTTGACTTTGTAGTTCCTGTGGTTGTCAATTGGTGTTCTTTCAAGAAATGTAACATACTTGTATAACTAGTAGACCAACAGACCAATGTGGCATTTGGGTTACTTTTTGAAATGGGTGTAGCCTGTTGTGGTGGTGCATGGCTGTGAACCCACCACTTGGGAGCCTGAGGCAGGAGAATTGTTGCTTGAGGCCAACCTGGACTGCATCGTGAGTTCAATGCAAAATAAGATCCTGCATCAAAAAACAAAACAATAGGGCTGGCGAGATGGTTCGGTGGTCTAAAGCACCTGCTTAGGAAAGCTCACGCAACTGCGGGGACTGCGGTTCGATCCCCAGCACCACATGCTGCACCAGCCCCACTACCAGGGCAGGCTGAGCCAGCCACAAAATAAATAAAGAAACAAACAAACAAATACAGGGCCTGGGGAGATAGCTCAGTAGAATAAGTGCTTGCCTGGCAAGTGCAAGGGCCTGAGTTCAATCCCTGGCTCTGTAAAAAAAAAAAAAAAAACCAAAGAAAAAAGAGGTACAAGGGAGTAAAAATGATTGTTGAAGATTTTGACAATACAATAAATCTTCCAAATATAGTATAAAACTATGTCTCTGATGTGAAGACGTTTTACACTTTGAATTTAGAAATTTATCCTAGAACTTAGCCACAGGTCTTCATGCAGTAATAAACCAGATGACATTGTGAAAACGCTTGTCTTACCTATATCTCATGGTGGTGGAAAAACACCAAAACAGCAAGAGTAAAGAGAGGAATAGTGGCAACAAAGGCTACAGAAAACAAGTCTGTCTCTCTCCTGTTTCATTCAGGTTATCAGGCCCAGGGTGGGCGTACCACACCTATAATCCCAGCAGCAGTCACACCCATAACCCCAGTGGATCTTGAATTAATCACAAAGAATAGAAGTCCACACCATGACTGCATGAAGGTTTTGGGGGACAACTAGACACAAACCATAACAGGATCTTTCGTATGTCATTCCATTTTCATATACACTTGTATGTACCTCCGTTTATAATGTGTATCTCAAGGAAGGTTTATATTTGACCACCAGGCCAAATAGTATGACTCCAAAGTTAGATCATCTCTTTTTCTACTGCTGCTATGCATAGAAGGCTAATGCTCTATCACAGACCTCCATCCCAGCCCATTCCCATCTCTTAGAATTCCAAAGAGGAAAGCAGGAGGGGAAAGGGTCTTTCCAACGGTGACTAACACTTGTGAAGGCATGGGGAAAAAAGAACTTGGCTTTGAATGTAGAGAAGGTGAAGAGGAAAGTGGTGGGAACTGAATCTGGGACCATGGATATTGTTGTCTGGTGGTTCTGGGTCTGGAAGTCCCCAGACCCACCCTAGCCAGGCTTATAAGAAGAAGAAGAGACAGAGAAGACCAGTACAAAACAAAAGCAATTTTATTATACATATTATAAAAGGAAGTGGTAAAAAGCCATTCAGGGGAGTTGTGGAGCCCGGAGTTGACAGACCTCTGAACCTGGGGCTGTGGTCAGATTCTATGGCATAGGGACTCCATTGCCACCCCTTGGAGGGTCACTACTTGATTGGATATTGGACTTACACTAGGGG
The DNA here is from genome assembly GCA_004027915.1 of Capromys pilorides. NCBI lineage: Eukaryota > Metazoa > Chordata > Mammalia > Rodentia > Capromyidae > Capromys > Capromys pilorides. The sequence continues at coordinate 9,649 of PVKN010009816.1, forward strand.
TCTAGGTTGGGTGGGCTGTTACAGGAACTTAGGCATGGCATGCAGCACCAAGATAGGTAGTGTTGCCTGCATAGACAGGGTGCCAAGACCACAGGCTGTCAGCTCAGCTGCTTGCTGCGATGCAGATGCTGCTTTCTACTTTGTAATGGAGCTGGCTATTTAACCCTCCCTAAGAGTCCAGATTCTGCCTGCAGTAGATACTCCTAACGATATCCACATCTTTACCTCAGAACCTGTGCATATATTACCTGGAACATAGAAAAAGACTTTCTAGGTAAGATTAAGGATTTTGTAATGGGAAATTTATTGTGGATTATTGGAGCAAGAAATGTGATCACAAAGGTCCTTACAGGAAGAAGTGGAGGGGGAGGCTTTCAGATTAGCTCAGTGGTTTAAGCGCCTGCGCGGCAATCCAGTGAGGCACAGGAAACAGCGGTTCAATCCTCAGGCCTGCCCTTAAGGCAGCCTGAGCCAGCACCCCACCCCTAAATTCCCTCTCAATTTTTGCTTTCTTTTTTGTATTTTAGGGAAGGAGCTAGGGACAGGGTTTCAGGGTCTCACTACTAGAGTGTACTCATAGTGATTCACCTGTTTACAGCCTCCCAAGAGCTGGGGTTATAGGCAAGCACCACCACGCCCAATCTCAGTTGCCATTTCAGTGCACCAGGGATGGAGCTGGCATGGCAGGCTCAGGGATTGAACCCCTGGCTCCTGCGTTTCTCAACTTTTGAAGGGCCGGCCAAATAGCTCAGTAGGTTAAAGTGCCTGTAAGCAGCATAGGGGCCAGGAGTTCTAGCCCCTGGCATACTATGCCAGCCCTGCCCCCAGGGCGTGCTGGTACAGCAATTGAGACTGGGTGTGGTGGCACTATTTTCTGTAATTCCAGCTCTTAGGAGGGTGTAAATAGGTGGATCATTATGAGTCTGATCTAGTAAACAGATGGATCATTGTGAGTCTGATCCAGTAGTGAGACCCTAAGCACCCTGTCCCTGGAGACCCTTCCCTAAAATACAGAAAAAAAAAAAAAAATGTCTTGAAGTTCCAAGAAGGTGCTGTTACTTAAGCAAAGGGTAGGTGACAACACATCAAGAATATGAGTGGGCCAGTGAGATAGTTCAGTGGTCTAAATCACGTGCCTAGGCAAGCGTAGGTAACCACATGAACTGCAGTTCAATTCCCAGCACCACATTCTGTGCCAGCCCCCCGCCCCATGGCAGGCTGAACTAGCCATAAATAAATAAATAAGTTTTGAAACAAATAAATAAAGTTAAAAAAAATAATACAAGAGCTCAGCAAGTTGGATCCATCCCAGGGATGCTAGAATGAGTCAACATACATAAATCAATAAATGTAACACACCAAATTAACAGATCCAAGGACAAAAATCACATGATCATTACAACAGATCCAGAAGTTTCTGACAAATTGTAGCACCCACTCATGATACAAACCCTACAGAAAATTGAAATAGATGGTCTTTATCTCCAACTAATAAAAAGCCACCTATGACAAAACAATAGCCAACATCATACTAAACAGATAACTGAAAGATTTCACATTAAAATCAGGAACAAGAAAAGGATGTCCACTGTCACCACTTCTTTTCAATATAGCTCTGGAAATTTTAGCTGAAGAAATTAGACAAGAGAAAGAAAAGGGTTAATGATAGGAAAAGAAGGAACTAAATTATCGTTATTAATAGATGACATAATACTCTACATAGAACATCCCCAAAATACCACCAAGACTTTCTAATTTAATAAACAAAGTCATTTGCATAGCTGGATACAAAATCAACACTTAGAAATCAATAGCTGGGTCAGGGATATTGCTCAGCAGCAAAACTCCTGCCTTCCAAACGCAAGGTCCTGAGTTCGATTGTGAGTATGTCTCCCCACACCAATCAATAGCCTTCCTGTACACAAATAACAAACCGACTAAGAGAAATTAGGGAAACAACATTATTCAGTAACATGTAAGAAAAAAAAAGGAATCAATCTAACAAAGGAAAGAAAGACTTCTATTTTGAAAACTATAGAACTCTGACAAAGGAGAATGAAGAGGATATCAGAAAATGGAAAGCTAATAAGGATTTTGGGTTAGCTCAGTGGTTTAAGTGCCAGTGTGGGCAATCCTAGCCAGGCACAGGGGATAGTGGTTTCATCCCCACATCCACCCTTAAGGCAGCCTGAGCCAGCCAAAAAAACAAACAAACAAAAAAACCCTTCTTAACTTTGGGGCTGGGGAGATAGCTCAGTAGGATAAGTGCTTGCCAGGCAATTGTAAGGGCCTGAGTTCAATCCCCAGTTACACACATACACACACACACACACACACACACACACACAAAAAAAAAAAAAAAAAAAAAAAGAAGAAGAAAATGGAAATCTTGCTCAACAGTTAAAGTGCTTACTTAGGCAAATGCAGGGACTGGGGTTCCATGCCCATGCTGGCCCCGCCCCGGGGCAGCTGGACTGCGATTGAGACTGGGTGTGGTGGTGCCCGCCTATAATCCCAATACTTGGGAGACTGAAAACAGGAGGATCACTATGAGTTCGATCTGTGTAGTAAGGTCCTGTAGACCCTCTAGTAAATACATTTTAAAAAAATGAAAAGCTATCTCTTGCTCTTAGGTAGAAAGAATATAGTGAAAATGACAATACTTCCCAAACTATTATATAGATTTAATACAATTCCAATCAAAATTCCAACAGTATATCTCTCAGAGTTAGAGCAAACAACCCTAAAATTCATTTGGAACCAGAAGAGACCTTGAATAGCTAAGATAATCATAGTGGACTTCTAAATAGTGGTCAACTTATTACACCCAGCTGAATTAAACTAACATGAGGGCTAGTCAGATAGCTCAGCAGATTAAAGTGCCTGCTTAGGCAGACACAGGAACCGGGGATTTGATCCCTGGTGTGCCATGCCAGCCCTGGCCTTGTGGCATGCTGAGACAGCAATTGAAACTGGGCTTGAGGGGCTGGGGAGATAGCTCTGTGGCACAACGGCCTACCTGGCAAGTGGCAAGTTTGAACCCCAGTCTCACAAAAAAAAAAAAAAAAAAAAAGAAAAAGAAAAAAAAGAAACTGGGCTTGGTGGTGCATGCCTATAATCCCAGCAGTTGGGAATCTGAAAACTGAAGGATCACTAGGAGTCTGATCTGTGTAGTGAGATCCTGTAGACCCTATACTAAAAAATAAATAAATAATAAAGAAATAAACTAGTGTGGTGCCAGATGTGGGAGGCTCACTTGACAATTGTTGCCAGCAGCATAAAAGGCAGAAAGGAGAAGCTGTCAGAACTCTGGTAGGGACGCTGTTTGGGGAAGTTCTCTTCTAGTTCTTTTGGGCTGTTCTGCTGGAGGACTTTGTCATGCTGGCTTTCCCAATGAACTTTGGAGAAGCTTTGGTTCTCATCTTGAACATCACTTTCTGGCTCTGGAAGGGAAGATGATGCACTGCTCAGCCTCATGTAAAAGCTTGTTGCATTGCCTTTCCTGATAGGAACTCAGCTTTCCATATAGTTGGAGGAACTCGGGACCTCTCTGTTGCTGATGACTGGAACTTTTGAGGGAACTTTGGTGCTTGCCTTGATCATGCTTCCAATACCAGCTCAAATCCTTCAGCTTGCTAGCATGGATCCTTTACCCTGCTGCCATAGACTTTCTACCTTCCACCACTGACCCTTGGGACTTTCCAGCAGTGATCTGTGAAGTGGGCCTGTATGAGACTGTTGTGGGCTCTGAGCCGCCAGCTGGATTTTGTGGAAGGAGCTGTTATGAGCTGTATATTTTCAGCGGGACTCATGCAGGATATTAGTGTTGTAGGAAGCTGAATTAGATAGAAATATTATAGGTAGCCAGACAGGGCCAGGCCCTCAAAGACGACATGGAAGACAAGGCGACTTTCCAACTAGAGACAGACACTCCTCCACCATGGGCTAGATCTTAAGACAAGAGTAAACAGAAGCAATTACATACTTTCCTAGGGATGGGTATCAGTGATTGATACTCTTAAGTAGGTATCAATCACCTTGAAAGACCCTGGAAAGAGTCAGGAGCCCAAGCTCAATAGGTGGTGTTCTTGCCTGCTTCCTACGTGACTTGCCTTCCCATTGGATCCCGATTTTTATCAATGTTACGTGAGCAATGGTGCTTGTAATCTCGTTGGTTGACCATAGTCTCTGTCCCACCTCATACCCACCTAGGCGAGTTCCCATGACTTCTCCTCTATAAAAGTCCCTGGAAGCTGTTGCCCACTCAGGACCCCCCCCCCCTCCTGTCTCTCTCAGGCAGGAGCTTTCTTTCTCTCAATAAATATGTTCTGCTCGTTACCTCCGTTTGTTCCTAAAATTCATTCTTCGGTTTTAGAGAACGTGAACTCGGCCCAGGTACTTTTCAGGTTGGGGATTGGTTTTCCCTATATCATTTAGAGGTTCCCTATTGGAGGTCATCCATCCCAGATCAATTTTTTCTTCTTGCATCATTAGGATCCAGGTTATTAGCTGGAGTCTTTAGTATTTAGTGTGTGGATAGATTTCCTATAACTTATTGTGTATGATTCTTGGGTAATTCCTTATAAACTAATGTTTTAAAATGTGCCCTGTATTATATTGTTCTCCTTGCAAAAACACAAACCACGACAATAATTCTAGACAACAAAGGCAAGGCAGGGGGCATCACAATCTCTGATTTGAAATTACATTATAAAGCTACTGTGATAAGCTGGGTGTGGTGACACACACCTACAGTCCCAGTATTTGGAAGGCTGAGGCAGGAGGATTGGTGCAAGTTTGAGACCAGCCTGGGCTACAAAAAGTGAGCTTAAGGCCAGCCTAAACTGCATAGTGAGACCCTTTCTCAAAAGGGCAAAAAAAAAAAAAAAAGTTACTGTGATAAAAACAATGGTGCTGGAGGTGGTGGGGTGGTGGAAGAGGACCGAGGACCAAGGATCAGTGCAACAGAATGGAAGATGCAGAAACATCTCCAGACATACTCAGCCACCTTCTCTTTGATAAAAGTTCCAAACATATGCACTGGAAGAAAGATGGATGGTGCTGGAAAAACTGGCTTTGCACATGCTCAGAATTAAAATTGGACCCATATCTTTCACTATGCCCCAAACTAAAGTTGAAATGGATCAAAGGTGTAAATATTAAAATAGGAACACTAAATCTGCTGGAAGATAGCTTGCATAGAATTTTTTAAGACATTAGTGTGGGGAAGGACCTTATGAATAAAACCCTGATTGCCCAGAGACTTCCACAAAGAATCAACAACTGGGATATTGTCCTATTAAAAAGCTTTTGCACAGCAAGAGAAACTACTAACAAAGTGAAGAGATAATCCACAGTATGGAAGGAGATGTTTTCCGGTTCTTCTTCAGACAAAGGATTTCTATCAAGAACATATAAATAACTCAGAACAAGTCTCCCCCAACTTTAAAGACTGAATTAAAATATGTGCATCTGAGATGAATAGATACTTCTCAGATGAAGAGGTATAAACAGAAAATAAATATGTGGAAATATGTTCAGTGTCACTGGCTGCTCAAGAGATGCAAATTAAAATAACACTGAGATTCCTTCTTACCCTAGAAAGAATGGCTGTTACTAAGAAATCAACCAATAAATGCTGGTAGGTCTGAGGGTGGAAGTGAACCCTTCTCTGCTATTGGTTGGAGTGTACCCTGGTGTAAGCACTGTGAAAAGCAGTATGGAGATTTCTCAAAAAACTAGGATTAGAAGTCCTATTTGACCCAGCTATTTCCCTTTTGGGTATCCTGAAAGAACTAAAACCAGCATTCCACAGTGAGATATGCAGTCCCATGCTGTGTAGCAGTACAGTCTGTAATAGCCACATCTCAGAAATAGCATAAATGTCCATCAACTGGGGAATGGAAAAAGAAAATGTGGACTTTCTTTCTTTCTTTCTTTCTTTCTTTTCTTTTTTCTTTTTCTTTTCTTTTTTTTTTTTTTTTTTTTTTTTTTTTTTTTTTTTTTTTTTTTTTTTTTTTTTTTTTTTTTTTTTTTTGGTCTTTTTGAGACAGGGTCTTGCTATGCAGTTCAGGCTGGCCTTGAGCTTACTTTTGTAGCCCAGGCTGGTCTCGAACTCTCACTGATCCTCCTGCCTCAGCCTCCCAGGTGCTGGGATTACAGGCATGCGCCACCATGCCTGGCGATGTGGGTTTTCTGAATACAATGGAGTACTATTCTGCCATGAAGAGTATAAACTTGAGACATTCTTAGGTAAATGGATGCAGTTTGAGACCAGACTGTTAATGAAAATAAATACATATGTGTAAATACCACATTGTTTCTCTGGTGTGAGAAACAAAAAGTGTAAATAAGATCTATTAGATAGAAGGTATATTAGATATTATGAAATAGGAAGAAAATGTTCAGTTGAGGAGGGAACAAGAGAGGGGGTTAGGAAAGGGAAAGAAGGAAAAAGTAAAACAAAGTAAGAAACAGAAGAAAAAATGGAAATAAAGCTTTTGTAAATGGGGAAAGGAAGAGTCAAAAGAAGGGTGAGGAATGGGAAAAATATTCAAATTGTATTATGTACAGATAGAAATTCATTGTGATGAATGTGGTCATTATGTATCTAAAATGCAGTTATAAAATCCAATTGAAGAAGGAAAAAGAAATATAGGCAGTGGGGCTGGGAATGTAGCTCAACGGTGTAGTGCCTGCCTGTCAAGCTCGAGGCCCTGAGTTTGATTCCAGCACCAGAAAAAAAAACATAAAGTAAAAACAAAACAAACAAAAAACCAGGATGCCTTTTGAAGCTGGCAAGAACCAAGAACAGATTTTCCTCTAGTTTCCAGGAGGAGCATAGCCCTGTTGACCCCAACTTTCGTTTGTAAGACCTCCTTTGGACTTATGACTTGGTACTGAGAGGTAGTAAATTGTGCCAACTTAAGCCATCGAATTTGTGGTAACTTGTTAAAATGGCGACGAGGGATTGTTGAGTCTTTGCTAAGAAACTGGATCCTTTTGCTTGATGTGGGGCTGATGATCTCAGCAAGGAAGTGCGCAGTTCAATCAGGTGTGATAAAGGTAGCAGAGAAATGGAAGGATGGACGGGAAGGAAGGAGAGAGAATCCTGCAGGATCCCTGCAGGCAACGGGAAGCTGCCTGTGCGTCTGCACGCTTAGTCATACTGAGAATCTGTACTGTGATAGCAAGGCTGACTAAGAGGGAACACACATTTCAAGAATGAAAATGCATTAGATCTTTCACTCGCCTTGCTTTCTCTCCTCCCTTTCTTTCCTCCTGCCTGGGCTCTAACCCGAGGCCTCATGTAGATTAGGCCAGAGTTTTGCCACAGAGCTACGTCCGCATGTGCCCTGCTGCTTCTCTGAAATGGCTTTCCCTAAGTTTAGGCTTTAGTTGGTGTTTACCTGGTGAAAAAATACTGTTTTTTTTTTTTCTTTCTAAGCTAAGGTCAGAGCAGGCGCAAGTTCCAGCGACTCTTCAGCCTACGCCTGAACTTCTTTACCCTGCTGGCAGACAACCAGTGTAGAGACCAGAGCAGCCCCAGCTGGCTCAGCTTTGTGCAGTGACAGCTTACTTGGTAAACAGCCAGGTATTCACTTAGAGACTTTACTGGAGACAGCACTGATTCTGCTGCTCCGAATAATGCTATCTAGAAAACATCTTAAATTTTTTTTATTTTGTTTTTATTTTTTGGCAGAACTAGGGATTGAACTCATGTTCTTGTGCTTGCCAGGCAAGTGCTTATTCTACTGAGCTATCTCCCCAGCCCTCACATTTTAAATTTTGCATGAATATTTTTTTCAATATCTCATATGAAACCAGGCGTGGTGGTGCATGCCTGTAGTCCCAGCACTTGGGAGGCTGAGGCAGGAGGATCGGTGTGAGTTCAAGACCAGCCTGGGCTGCAAAAGTGAGCTCAAGGCCAGCCTGAACTGCATAGTGAGAACTTGTCTCAAAAAGGCAAAATAACAACAACAACAAATGTGATCTGAGCCTTTATATAAATCATGTAAAGTAGGCCAGTGAATGAAAGAAGATTAGCTAGAAAGCCTTCCTGGACTAAAACATTCCAATCTAAATAAGATCAAATTTTAAATGTGTATGTATTAAAAACATGTTTATTCATAGGGTCAATAAAAGTGTCTTATTGTAGAGAATTCTGTGGATAAGTAATATGACCAGTTGGGCATGGTGGCAAATGCTTGTGATCCTGGCATTCTGAGAGATTGAGGCAGAAGGATAAAAAATTGAACCCTAGGAAAAAGGAACCCGTCTCCACTGTTGGTGGGAGTGTAGACTGGTACAACCATTATGGAAATCAAAATGGAGATTACTCAAAAAGCTAGGATTGGAGGTCCCATTCAAGCCAGCTGATTCCCTCCTAAGTATTTTTCCAAAAGAACTGAAATTATCATACTACAGTGCCCATTTTTTTTTTTTTTATGAGCAGAACATATTTATTGAGGGAAAGAAAGCTCCTCTCCAAGAGAGGGACAGGAGGGGGGTCCTGAGTGGGTGTTCCCCCTACAGTTCCCATTTTTATGGCAGCGTAATTTGTCATAGCTAAATCTTGGAAACAATCCAAACGCCCATTAACCGAGGAATGAATAAAAAAAGACATGGCATTTTGGCACAATGGAGTATTATTTAGCTATGGAAAAGATAAATTTGAGGATTTTATAGAAAAATGGATGCAGCTAGAGAGTATATTGGTAAGTGAAATAAATCAGATACACATGTGCAAACACTGTATTATCTTGGAAGTATGAGAACCTGAAAGAGTAATGAAAATCTGTGAGGTGCAACAGATATTGTGAAAAGGAAAAAAAATTGTTCAATGGGAAGGAAAAACTGGGATGAGCAAAAGGACAAATGAAAGAAGAAAAAATATATTTAGGTAAATATGCAGAATAGTTTTGGTGTTTTTATTTTATTTTATTTTTTTGCCATTTTGAGACAGAGTCTCACTATGCAGTTCAGGCTGGCCTTGAGCTCACTTTTGCAGCTCAGGTTGGTCTTGAACTCACACTGATCCTCCTGCTTCTGCCTGGGATTACAGGCATGTGCACCACCATGCCAGGCCTATGCAGAATAGTTTGAATAATTGTATTTTTGATTTGTGCTGGTATTTTGAAAGCAGCAGTATGGGCCAGCAAGGTAGCTCAGTGGTCTAAAGTACCTGCTTAGGCAAGCTTAGGTAACCACAGAGACTGTGGTTCTATCCCCGGCACCACATGCTGTGCCAGCTCCACCCCCAGGGCAGGCTGAGCTGACCATAATATAAATAAATAAATAAAGATAAAAAAAAAAAGAAAGAAAGCAGCAGTTAATGTTTGAATTGTTCTTCTTTTACTCTGATTTCTTTTCCTCTTTTGAATTGCTTATAACTTCTTTGTTATTATTTGTTTCTTTTTCTTTAAATAAATCTTACATGTTAATATCTGGTAATCTGAACAACTAATTTGAAAATAGCATCATGTAATACAGCAACCATTACTGAATTCCTATTATTTTAGTTAGTGAAATCTTGTATTATATCTAATGCTTTCTTTTTTCTATCACTACTTTGTATTATTTTAAAAAAAATTAGACCCTAGTCTGGATACCATAGCAACTTAGTGATACTTTGTCTCAAAACAAGTAAGAAAAAAAAAAAAGGCTGGAGATGTGCTTCAGTGTAAAAGCCCTTGGTTCAATACCTGGAACCACATGAAGGAAAGAAAACAGTGATACATGTGATGGCTGATTGATTGTTTTAACTTGAGGACAGGCAAGTTCAACTACACTGAATCCAGTGGCTTGTCACCTGGGTAGTATTAAGGGGAAATGAAAGACAGATCTGCTTCTGTTTTCTGCGGGGAGCTCCAGTCTTCACTTTCACCTTGAACCTCATCGCCTGGCTCCCAGCACTGACTCTTCAGCTTCCACCTTCAGCAGTACTCTCGAGCCTTCCATCACAGATCCATCAGCCTTTGTTGTGGACACACACAAGACACTGCAGTAAGCCCTAAACCTTGGCTCCTTCAGGTCTCCAGCGTACAGACAGTCGCTCTGCAGTCTCTTACATCCCCCTCTGGGGTGGCCGCTGTGAGCTAGTCTCGTACATTCTTACATATTTGTGCATTTTGTGTTACGTCTGTTTCTCTAGGCAACACTGGCTGGTACTTACTTTAGTAGCACTGGGGAAGGAGGATCACTGCTTTGATTACACCTATGTGGTTCAAGAATGCTTGGGACTGGCTGTAGGGAAGAATGTGGAAAGGCTCAGAGATGCTGGCTGAAAACGTCCAGCCAGAACGCCTTAGGCTGTACAGCATGAAAGATGCTTGTCAAGTCTCAGAAGGCCAGAAGGCTTATAGGAATCCTGCTGTTAAGGACCAGGCTTGGGAGGTTTCTTCTGGGAAGAAGGACGGCTCTGGCTGTTGAACTACAGACAATGAATATTATACCTTAACAGAAAGTTTGTCTGAATCTTGCTCTTGTTCAGAGACTTTGCCTAAGGCTGATATTAAATGAGGTGGGCTAGTTAATCTTGCAGAAGAAATTTCAAGATAGTGTAATATTGAGGTCATGGCTTGGCCATTGTTGGGGGCTGCTAGCCAGATCTATGTTGAGAACCAAGAGCAAAGAGGCCAGCAGAATTATTTAAAATGTTATGAGTCTGACCAGAAAGGAAGCACCAGTAAAGCTGTTGACTACACAGATAGTTCAGAGGAGATCTTGGTTGCTAAGATGAAACAGGAAAATAGCAAAAGTGGTCTGAGGACATCATAAGAAACATGAGAAATCCACCCTCAAAATTGCAAAAATGAAGGCCTTTGGTTTGATGAGAGAGCCTTAAAGCATGATGTTCCAGAAGGGTAATGACCTAAGAAAGTTGGCTTTGGTTCATAGGCACTCTACCTCTACAGCCACAAGAGAAGGAAGCTTGCCTCCTGGACCAGTTGGCAGCAGACACTGGCGTCCCCTATGTGGGAATGGCTTTAGGTGCGTGCAAAATGCAAGTGTGGGATTAGGAAAGCTTCCATTCAGATTTCAGAAGAAGGCTTGGGGGGCCAGACAGCTAGCCCCTGAGAAGACAGTATGTGAAACTGAGTGTGAAGCTGAAGGTGTGGTGGAGGCCCTGAAACTTTGGAGACCCCAGGAGGGTCTTTGTGGAGAAGCCAGGAGCCTGGATTGTCTGAGGAAAATTGTAAGAAGAGTGCAGAACCAGCCTAAGAGAGATGCTATGAGAGGACAATTATCAGCAATGGTGTAGGGGTGGAGCCACTGAAGCTCTTTGCACTTCATAGCTGGCATAGAGCAACTCAGAGGCTGGACATGGAATTACAGGGATTAATTTTTGTCCTGCTCAGTTTTGTACTTGCTATGCTCCTACTCCTTTATGTTTCCCTCTTTGTACCTTTTGGAATGGAAATGTCTATCTTGTGCCATTGAATATTGGAAGCGGTTAATTTTCTTTTCATTTGTATGGGGCAAGTGAAGAGTTTCCTTAAATCTTGGAAGGAGACCTGGGACTTGGACTTTTCAACAATACTGAAGCTAATAGGATATTGGCAACTCTTGGAGCTGGACTACATGGCTCTTGCATAAAGGATGTGGATGAGTTGTTCAGTGTCCAGGGGTAGAATGTGTTATATTTAACTTGTGGTTAAATATCCCCGAAAGCCTCAAAGTTATAAGTGGGGCTTTTTGCAGAGGTGGCTGGATCTAGAGTGTATGATTGATTTGTGGTTCAATTCTGGGCTTAAGGGTATGTGTTTACTAAATTAGCCCACTGAATGGATTGGCACCACCCTACCCCTGCTGGCCTAGAAGGAGTATAAAAAGGCCACAAAAAGACTACTAAGGTCCCTTATGTGTTGCTACCCTCTGCCCACCATGAACTATTTCTACTCTGCAATGCCTATCTGAAAACTTTACAAACTGTGAACTAAATAAAACTTTCCTCTCTTGTGGGGATTAGGTTTTGTCTCAATAATGAGGTAAATAAGACAGTGTGTAGGTAAACGTGAGTTCATCTTTCCTTGCTGAGGTGGGCGTAAGGGCTTGAACTTAATTGAGAGTCATCAGAACACACAATTAAGTTAAACTTAGCTTCCTCTCTGTCACATTCTATTGATTTCTGTTGCTTTCTGGCTAGTAATTGTGCATGAGAAGCAGAGTATGCATCTTCCAGTGTTGATGACTACACCTACTGATGCTCAACATGTTAGTCTACATTTGCCTATAATTCTTCTCTAAAAACTTTGACTTTGATCACACTTGTACCACTTTGTCTTACTTACATTTTCTTCACTGGGACTGAGTACCCAATACCACAAATGAAAGGAGTAAGGTTTGTTTTGGCTTCCAGTTTGTTGAGATTTTAGCCCATAGTTGTCTGGCTCCAAGGTGGGGTGGCAACAGCAGAGGGGCGTCACACATGGGAAACAGTTCACAGCATCACAGGTTGGGTAGAAGCAGAAAGAAGTGAGCAAAAGCAGAAGCAGCAGCTGGCTGCCTTCTTTCTGTCCCTTTTGTATTTCATCTAGGTTGCAAGCTCACTGAGTGGTGCCACTCACACCCAGGATGGAGCACCCATGATCCCAGCATCACAGCTGTTTCTGAAAAGTGATAACCTGTGATCTTATGGCACTTTGGAGGTACATCTATACGCAAGCCATAACATTCTTCCCTACACCCAAAACCTTTATGCACAAGTCATTTAGCCCATCTCTAAAAGTTGCCAAAGAAAGCTAAACACTTCCAGCATACGGTGCCACAAGATAAACATTCCTATCCCAAAAGGTAGAAGTAGGGCCAGAAAAAACAGAACCAGAGTAGATCCAAAATCCATCAGAGAAAACATGAAGCCCTGTAAGTCATGTTCAGCATCTGGGATAGTCTGTGGCAAAATATGAACTCCAAAGGGCGTGTTTGTCTCTGCATCATCACTCTATGGATGCTTGTGATCCTCACAGGTTCTCCCTTGGGCCAATTTTTCTCCTTCCTTCTATCTTTCCTCATGGTGAGCAGAAGGTAGCAAAGCAATGAGGGACCTTAGCAGCTTTTTTATGCCTCTTGTATGCTCTATCTAGGATGCTGAGCCTGCAGGATCATAAGCTTGGAGAAAGAGAGAGAGAGAGAGAGAGAGAGAGAGAGAGAGAGAGAGAGAGAGAGACTCTGCCTTCATTAGGAGCACTAGAAAAGTGCACGTTTCTGATTTCTTTTGGAAGCTGGTTGGGATCTTCCCTTCCCATTTGCCATCTCTTTCACACTCGAGCATAGGGTAAAAGAGGCTCATTCCTGTATTCTTACATTTCTGGTTCTTCTGATGGGGAACAAGAACCACACAGAGAGTTGTGACAGATGTGACAACTTACAGAAAGATTCCTAAAGGAAGAGAGAAGAAAATAACAAGTGAGTGGAAATAGATACACTAGGAATGACTAGATTTACTAGTTTTAAAGAAAGACAGAAGACTTCAGCTTCAAAGGGCTATACTTCAGAGTGCTGAAAGTACAGGTATAAAGTATATATCCAATCACAGAAAAATGGCAGTGCAATTTCAGAACATCACAGATCCAGGCAAGTTCTGAAAGCTTGCAGGGAAAAAATTGCAGGTTACCTGTCAAGCAGCAAGCATAAATTGACAATGACAACAGTACTGAAGTAAAAAAGAAAGTAT
>PVKN010009817.1:0-23320 GCA_004027915.1 Capromys pilorides
AATTCCTAAGTAAAGAAGTAAAAGATCTATTCAATGAAAAGTACAGTACTCTGAAAAAAGAGATCCTAGAGGATCTCAGAAAATGGAAAGATATTCCCTGCTCCTGGAAAGGAAGAATCAACATTGTGAAGATGGCCATACTTCCTAAATTGTTATACAAATTTAATGCAATCTCTATCAAAATACCATCAACATACCTCACAGACCTAGAGAAAGCATCGTAAAATTTATTTGGAACCAGAAAAGACCTAGAATTACAAAGACAATCCTGGGCAACAAAGACAAGGCAGGAGACATTATAATTCCTGACCTAAAGTTATACTACAGAGCTACCATGATAAAATCAGCATGGTATTGGCAAAAAAAAATAGACCTGAGGATCAGTGGAATAGATTAGAAGATGCAGAAGCAAATACAAACACACTCAGCCACCTTATTTTTGACAAAGGGACCAAACATGTTTACTGGAAGAAATATAGCCTCTTTAACAAATGGTGCTAGAAAAACTGGCTCTCCACATGTTGAAAACTAAAACTTGACTCAGGTCTATCACCATGCACTAAACTAAACTCAAAATGGATTAAAGATCTTAAATATTAAAAGAGAAACCCTAAATCTCCTAGAGGAGAAAATTGGAGGAAGTCTTGAAGACATTGGGGTAGACAAAGAGTTCATGGCCAAAAACCAAAATGCACATTTAATACTTGAAAGAATCAACAAATCGGACCTCCTCTGGCTGAGAAGTTTTTGCACGTCAAAAGAAATTACCAAAGAGTGAAAAGACAACACACAAATTTTGAAAATATTTTAATTAATAAGCATTCAGACAAAGGTCTTCTACATAGAATTTATAAAGAACTAAAAACCATTAGGGTCCCAAAATTCAAAGATCCAATCCAGAAATGGACATCTGAGATAAACACACACTTCTCAGAGAAAGAAATTCAACAAGCCTATAAATACATGAAGAAATGCTTCACATCGCTCGCCATTCGTAAAATGCAAATCCAAACAACACTTAGATACCATCTCACCTGAGAAAGAATGGCTATCATAAAGAAATCAACTAACAACAAGTGTTGGAGAGGCTGTGGGGAAAAAGGAACCCTTCTCCACTGCTGGTGGAAATGCAGACTGGTGTAATCATTATGGAAAGCAGTGCAGAGACTCCTTAAAAAACTAGAACTAGAAATCCCATTCAATCCAGCTATTCCCCTACTGGGAATTTTTCCAGAAGAACTGAAAACATCATACCATAGTGATATTTGTGCACCTATGTTCACAGCAGCACAATCTGTGATAGCCAAATCTTGGAAACAACCAAAATGCCCATCATCTGAATAATGGTTGAAAAAGATGTGGTATTTTCACAAAATGGAATATTACTCAGCTATAAAGAATGATAGACTTAGAAGGCTTCATACATAAGTGGATGTATCTTGAACATATGCTCATTAGTGAAATACACCAGACCTACATATGCCAATATTGTATAGTCTGCCTAGTATAAGGACTCAAAAGGAGAAATAAATAAATAAAGTTTGGGCAACACCAAGAATCAGTCTCAGGACCTTGTGTTTTCTGCATCCTCAACCCCCATAATTTTTTTTTATTTTTAGAAGAGTGACAAATACAAAATACATTTGGACAAGTTAAAAAAAAAACCCTAAGGTTTATTGAAAGTGTTAATGTTTAATTGTTTGACCAATCTTACATATCCATTAATCTAAACAGATTTGATGATGAAAACATGTAATACAACCATTGTTAAAAATTTTTTATTTTGAAAATCCTATACTATATGTACTCTTGCTTGTTACTGTTTTCCTATCTTTGTTTCTGCTATTTTTGCTCTTTAAAATAAAATCTAATAAATAAATTAATTGAAAGAAATAAAGTCACTGACAGGACATTACTGATGGGTTAAGTAACCTGGGCGTATGCACTAGAACTGGGAAATGCTTGCTGTTGCCGGGGTGGATCCGGGCAGCCTTTCGCTGGTAGGTGGGGCATGGATGCTGCAGATTGTGCTACTGGTGCTGACTGTAGGGGATCAGCTAGTTAGGTCTAAACTAACTGGAAACTGCTAGGGCACAAGGATGGCTTCCAGTCAGGTGAACAGATTCCCTGCCCAGTCCTAACAGATTGAAAGTGACGGAAGCAAATCCCTCCCAACACCCACTCAAGTTCCATGGATCTTGCGTGATCTTTGGTAAGAATTCCTTCTGCACTAGGGTCGAAATTTTGGGACACTGGGCAGTCTAAACATGCACTTATTGTCCAGTGAGGTCTGCAGCAGTGTTAGTCGCTTCTCTGCTGCTGGGACAAAACACCTAATACCTCCAAGTTAAAGGAGGAGAGGCTTATTTTGGTTCATATTTCAGTCCATGGCTGGCTGCCTCCGAGGTAGAAATGGCATGACAGAGGGGCCTGGCAAAGAAGAGGCACTTTATCTGTAACAGCCAGAAAGCAGAGGAGTGCAGGACAGGAACATACTAATTCGGGTGATGCCCTTATGACTCACCTCCGACCAAGCCCCATCACCTGACTGCACTCAGCTATAGACTGGAGCACAGCACCACCACGATCCAATCACCTTCCAAACACGAGACTTACTGGCCATGTTTTAGACCTACACCTCAGGAAACTCTCCAAGACTACCAGAAAGTTTCTTTTCCAGTTGCATATCTTCAGCTCAATAGAAGTACTTCGCAGTGGTACATGGCCGGTGGAAGGACAGTCTAGCTTTCTCTGAATAAGTCCCCCTTCCAAATGCAGTAGGGCAGATTCACTCTAGCAGGAGCAAAGTAAACGGCATGGGATGGGAGCATTTCCTAAAGGGCCAGGCTTGATGAACGTGTCAGTGCAGGACCTGGAATCCAGGGAGGGCTGCAGTAGTTCCCAAAGGATCTGCTGGCCACTGCCAGACACTGATGCTGGCAGTGTCTGAGGTGGCAAGGAGATGCCTATGTGCTGATGCAAGGGTGTGTGGCTGAGCCAGTCGGGGAGGCTGAGTGGTTACATGTGAACAGATTCTTGGTTAAATTGAAGGTTTCACTTTTGGGGACCAAAATTCTCACCAAATAGTCTCTTGAACCATGAGTAAAATATTTTCAAAATATTTTCCTTGAGGCATATGTGTTCGTTCCTTTTTCTTACGTATTTGGTACAAGGTCTCACTACACAGCTCAGACTTGGAATGTTCCTCCTGTTGTCAGTTTCCCCAGTGCTGGGATTACAAGCATGTACCACTACACCTCAACTCAGACACTGGCTCAGTGTACCCCCGGGATGGGGCTGGCATGGCATGCAGGACCAAGGATCGAACCCAGGTCTCTGCGCTTGCCTCAGCAGGTGCTTTGGTCAGCTGAACTATCTTACCAGCCCATGTGTTTGTTCTTGAAGCAGAGGGCATAGTACTGAGCATAATAAACTGAGATGAGTATCAGGAAGGTGATATTTCATGCCACACTGTGCTGTAATCTGAAGACCTCCAGTAGATTTAAATTCCAACACTCATCATAAATCTTGGTGATTGAAAAATTATTAAAATGTCCATGAATCATCTTAATATACCATATGATGGGTAGGAGAGACTGGTGACAGAAATTATCTGAATAAAGCAAAAAAAGTAGTTAAGAGAATTCTTCCCATTTTACCTATTGATTGATTGATTGTATTTTAGGGAAGAGTCTACAGAATGTTCAGGGGCTCACTACTAGATTGGACTCATAGTGATACACCCATTTACAGTCTCCCAAGAGCTGGGATTACAGTCGCATATCACCCTGCTCAGTCTCAACTGCCCTCTAAGCATGCCCGGACAGGGAGATGACAGGGCACCAACTCATTTCAGAGGACAGTATTAGCTCCTTAATACCAAAACCAGAGAACAACATCATTATAAGAGGAAACTACACACCAATTATCCACAGGATATGGTATAAAATCAAGAAAATACTAACAAACTCAAGGTTTACAAAGCAATTACACACTCTATCCAAATGATTTTATGGTATGCATGCAAGTTCAGGTTCCCAAATACAAATTGTTATGGTTTATGTCTAGTTGTCCCCCCAAAGCTTCATGCAATCATGGGGCGGGGACTACTAGAATTTGAGACATGAGTCATGATCCACTAGGATTATGTGTTACAATTGGTTCCTCCCTGGAGCATGACCTGGGCCTGCCTAGGATATGATTGGCTCCTCCCTAAAGCGGGATCAAGGGCCCATCCTGGGGTGTGATTGGTTCCACCCTAGGGCACAACGGGCTCATGTCAGAGTGACTGAGCACAAAGAGACTTTTTAAAGGGCTGTTACTCTGCTCCGGTGAGTTGGTTGAGTTGGTTGTTCTGCCACCATGAACTGGATGCCCTCTGCTCTGTTCCATTCAGCCTTGGACCGGCCGAATATGGACTGAAACCTCCAGCAACTGTGAGCTAAATAAACCTTTCCTTCCTTCATTTTGAGTGTCGGGTATTTGTCCCAGCAACGAGTAAAAAGTAACTAAGACACAAATTAATGTAACAAATCATATCAACCAAATAAAAAAATGCATGGCATATGATTATCTCAAAAGACACAGGGAAATCATTTATGTCCAATCTCATAAATCCAACTCACTTTCATGATAGAAACTGCATGGTGACTGTGCTTCTGCCCATGTGGGTGCCGCCACTCCCCACCTCAGGAACTCTGTGGATGTCCTCCACTTTTCACACCTCTGCCACCAGCAGGTCCCAGTCCTCTTGACATTTGCCCTCCCACTTGGAGTGTGCTCTCTCCTCCTGGAGCACCATGGGCTGGGCAGGCTCCAACACAGAGCTGGATGGATGTTGGTGGCCAGGTTCTGCTCATTTAAACAGGCAAGGACCCTGCTTGGTGTCCGTCTGCAGGTGTGCATAGGGCCCTGGCTCAGTGCTGGAAGCATGGGGGCACAGTCTGTGTGGGGCCCCAGCCAATGAGTGACCCACTAGCAGGTGCTGGAGGCCAGAGGTGTGCGTGCCTCCCCATCCTGCACACGTGCTGGTTCCCAATACCAGTGTTCGGCCTTTGCACCCCACGGTCTTGTCTTCCCCTCTCTACCTCTCCCAGTTCTCGAGGTGACCTTCAGACAGTCCTTTGAGCAAAGTAGAAGGAGCAGTTCTGAAGGTGGGAGCAGGACACCCTACCTGCTCCAAGCTGCTCATCCACCCATGCACACATCCTAGCACCCGTTCCTCCCATTCCGCCTAGCTGATGCCCACTGGGCCTGACACTCTGAGTAATCAGCACTGCATCCAGCACTTCCGTTTCAGAAGCCACTGAGATCCTGGGAAAGCAAAGGCGCTCCACACTCTGTCCTCACCAGATGCCTCAAGTGCAACCAGCTCCAGCCCTTTGCTTCCCTGTCCTAAAAAGGGTGAGTCCCTAGGGTCCTAAGAATGGATCAGAACCAGGTGACCTCTAGGTCACTGCTCCCATACAGGTGTCTGCATGGCCAGGAATCCCAAGGGCAACCAGCCAGGGGTGTCCATACTTCCCATAGTTTCAACGATGTGCAGTGTTTAAAATAATCATGTTTAGCCAGATATGGTAGCACTTGGTAAGCTGAGACAGGAGGATCATTTTGAGCTCAAGGCCAGCCCGGGCTACATAGTTATCTCAGTTACTCTTCTCTCATTGCTGGGACAAATACCTGACACCCAAAATGAAGGAAGGAGAGGTTTATTTAGCTCACAGTTACTGGAGGTTTCAGTCCATACTTGGCTGGCTCCAAGGCAGACTGGCATAGGGCAGAGAGTAGCAGTTCATGGCAGTGGAACAGTAACAATGGCAACAGAGTCTGTTTCTCTGTCTCTCTTATATTACATTCAGGCTCTCTGCCTCAGGCTATTCACCTCAGACCACACCCATAATCTTAGCACTATTCAGACCCATAATCTCATCCTGAGATCACCCATAATCCCAGTGGATCATGAATTAATCTCAAACTCTAGAAGTCCTCACTCCATGACTACATGAGGCTTTGGGGGGACAACCAGACACAAACCATAACAATAGTGAATTCAAGGGCAGCCTGAACATTGCAAGAATTTGTCTCAACCCCCCCACCAAAAAACAAAAACAAAAACAAAAAACAACCGTGTTTAATTCTAAATCATCTGCTATCCAAATGAGACAAAATCATTTTAACATACAACCTGGTAAAAGATATCCTCAACCCCTCTTCCCAAGCAAATAATATAATTAAAGATGAAAGGCTGAAGACCACACACACACTTGCACATAAGATATCAGTTGCCACCACTTTTATTCAACATTGTGCTGAAAATTCTAGCCAGAGCCATCAAGCAAGGGAAAAAAAAGTCACCTGGGCCAGGTCTGGTGGTACACACCTATAATCCCAGTGCTCAGGAGGCTGAGGCAGGAGAATCGCTGAGTCTGATGCCAGCTTGGGCTACATAGTGAGTGCAAAGCCAGCTTGAACTACCTAAGATCCTGCCTCAAAAAAACCAAAGGAAAGTTATCCAAGAAATAAAACTATCTCTGTTTGCAAAAGACATCATCTTATATTCACTGAAAAAAAAATACTAGAAATAAGCTCAACAAGGTTACAGAATACAAGATCAACATATATAAGTCAGTTATTAATCCCAGCACTTGGAGGCTGAAGAAGGAGGATCAGTACAAGTTCGAGACCAGCCTGGGCCACAAAAGTGAGCTCAAGGCCAGCCTGAACTGTATAGCGAGACCCTGTCTCAACAACAACAAAAGTCATTTATACTGGTGAGCTCTGCCCTGCCCCTCTCACCCTTGCTGAAGCAGCACCCAATGTAGAAGCTGGACACCCAGAAGGTAGCACCGGGAATCTGTGGGAGCCCTGGTGAGCCCCACCCTGCACCCGCCACCCCCAAGGAGCCTTGTGGAGCTGCGGCCTGTCCCCTACCACATGCATCGAGGTGGAAGCCACACTGAGCCCTACACAGCAGGAGCTCTGATGGACCGACCCCCACCTCCCATGCTCATGGCAGCCCTGCTCTCCCACAACCTGTCCCCGACCATTGCTTCACAGTCAGGGTGAACACTGGCAGCTTCAAAAATGTCAAAAGGAGCAAAAGGCACTCTCAGACTTCCAGCCTACCCAAAACGAGTCCAGGAGACAAAATCAGAGAAGAACATGGAAGCCACACACTTGGAATTTCAGAAGTGATAGCAACTGTGGCAAAGAAATAACTCTAATGGGCCACGGAGGATAGCAGATCAGAAATAATCTCTCAGGTTTATATCTAGTAACCGAAACAACTAATTTGAAGATAACATCATGCAATACAACAACCACTGCTGAATTCCTACTACTTTAATGAACTTGTGTATTGTTTCTAAATCTTT
The DNA here is from genome assembly GCA_004027915.1 of Capromys pilorides. Taxonomy (NCBI): domain Eukaryota; kingdom Metazoa; phylum Chordata; class Mammalia; order Rodentia; family Capromyidae; genus Capromys; species Capromys pilorides. The sequence goes on from PVKN010009817.1 coordinate 7,374, forward strand.
TATTGCTTAAAAAACAAAAAAAATTAAAAAATTTAAAGTTAGTTATAGTTTTATATACTTACAATGAACAATCCAAAAATAAAACTAAGAAAAAATTCTGTTTATGTTGACAACAAAAATATTATGTAGAAATACATTTAACAAAATAAATACAAATCTGCAAGCTACAAAACATCTAAATAAATGGAAAACATCCCATGTTCATGAATGGAAAGACTTAATGATGTAAGATGACAGGACTCTGTCTGGGCTCAGGCTCAACATAATCCCAATCAGAAGGTCAGCTTGGCTTTTTTACACAAATTTCACAATTCATGTGAATTGTGAAAGACCCAATGCAATAAAAATTATTCTGGAAAAGGAAAGCAAAGTAGGAAGACTCACACTTTGTGATTTTAAAACACATTCCAGCAGTATTCAAGGCACAAAACATGGACCATTGGGATACAATTGAGAAACCAAAAATAAATCTGCACGTTTTTGTTGAACAACTGGCTTGCATTAGGGTGCCAAGACCATTCCATGAGAAAGGGTAGACTTCTCAACACTTAGTGCAGGGACAACCACCACTGGGTAGCCGTGTGAAAAAGAGGACAGTTGGGACCTCACCTGACCCTCCATAGAAAACTCAACTCAAACTGGATCAAATATCTAAATGGGAATGTGAAGACCCTTGTGCTCTTCGCAGAAAATGGTAAAATCTTCATGGTCCTGTATTGGGCAAGGGCTCGCTAAGCAGCTGTTGAGTGAAGAACTAGGAACTACAGGGGACAGAAGACTGGAGGACATGGAGACAGGGATAGTAGGATTAGAAATGTGAATATGAAACACGAAATGTGAATCTATACCTGCTGCACACAGCCCACTTGGTTGCCCTCCTGGATGAAGGTCAGCTGGTTCATAAGCTTCACCAGTTACGACTTGAACAACAACCTGTTGGAACAAAGCAGAGACTGGCATGAGTGGCTTCCAAGTCTCGCCCGTCACAAGATCGACCTCACACATCACCCCTCTCCAAAACTAAACAGAGTTTGGATCTTTCTGCCAGTTCTAAAGCCCTCAGCCCTTCATTTGTATTCATATTCATTGCTGGTCTCTTGGGGATGGCAAGGTAATATGCAATTGAATATTCCTCTTCTATGTTTTTCGCTTCAATCAAAATTTTAGGTCAGATAGTAGAAAAATATAGAAAAATTCTTATAAAAATGGGAGAAGGGGCTGAAGAGACACTTCAGCAGTCTAAGTGCCTGTGTGGTAAGCATGAGGACCCTGATACCTGGTATTGCATGCCAAGAGGCACATGCTGTGCCACCCCAAAACTGGGCGTGGCCACTCAGGCCTGTACTCCCAGCATAGGGGAGGCTGAGACAGGAGGATCACCATGAGCCTGAGCGGCACAGTGAGACCCTGTATCAGAAAAAAAAAAAAAGGAAAATGAAAAGTTATATCCCATCAACTGGAAATTACACCTGGAATCTAGTCTTACTTGTAGTAACTGACTATATATAGTCTGTCTCCTGCTCCCTTTTTTATCTTGTAGATTCAAACAAAATTTCTAAAAATTGCAGTCAACAGTCAACCCATCCTGCATGCCATGCTGGTCCCACCCTTCGGGCATGCTGAGCTGCCAGCAGAGTCTGGGCATGGTGGCACACACCTGTAATCGCAGCACAGGGGAGACTGAAAGCAGGAGGAGCACTACGAGTCCAAACAGTGTAATGAGTGAGACCCTGTACCCCCCCCCCCACACACACACACACTGCAGTCAAATATACACAAGAGAAATTTACCATCTTAATCATGTAAGTGAACTGTTCAGTGGTGTGAAGCACTCATATCCAGAACTCCCACCCATGCAAAGCTGAACGCCTCTACCCCTCACCACCTTGCTCCGTCTTCTATCCACCCCTCCACAACCCCTGGTAAGCACCATTTTACTTTCTCTTCCTAGGGACTTGACAAGTCTGGGCACCTCTTACTGGAGGAATCAGTCTCTCTCTTTCGGTGGGCGGCCTATCACCCAGCACAGTGTCCTCATGGCCCATCCTCGTGCGCTCAGTGTTAAGATTTCTTTCCCTTTTACAGCTGTATTAACGTGTACACCACACCTTTTTCATTCATTCATCTGCTGAGGGGCACTTGAGTTGCTTCTGTGTCCTGGTTACTGTGAGAAATGCTGCAGTGGACAGAGTAAAATCTCTATGAAACTCTAGTTTTCAATGGTGTTGAGCAAATACCAGGACTGGAATTTCTGGATTGTATGGTAATGCTATTTTTAATGATTTGAGGAACTCCCATAGCGTTGCTCACAGGGTCTGAGCTATTTTATTTAACCACCAAGAGGGCACAGGGATTCCATTTTCCATAGCCTTACTGCAACCTGTGACAGCCACAATTTCGATAGACTGCCCTGATATGCATGAGGGAGCGTCTCCTCGTGGTTTTGATTTCTACTTTTCTAGCAATTACTGAGGTGGATGGATCACCTTGCTCTGCGCTTGTCGGCTACCTGCGCGTCTTCTCTGGAAGAATGTATTACTCAAGTTCCTTTGCTCATTTCTGAACTGGGTTGGGGGGGGCTGTCATTTTTTAAAATATTATCAGCCCTTTATTCTCAATTTTAATAAGTTTCCTTTTCCCTTCTGTAATTGTCTTCTTTTCTTTGATGCATATGACATTTTTCGTTTTGATGTAGTCCAGTTTATCTGCAAGTATTTTGACTTTTCTTGCATGTGGTTTTAGAGTCCGACGTAGAGACCACTGCCAAATCCAACGTTGTGAAGCTTTTCTTCTATATCGTCTTCCAAATATTTTATAACTTTAGCATAAAATCTACAGTTTTTCAGATTGAGAAAGTTCCCCTGTGTTCTGAATACAATGAAAATTTTTTATCAGAAGTGCCAATTTTTAAATGTATTTGGTTGTTGCAAGGTCTCTCTACACAGCTTGGACTCATAGTGATCCTCCTGTTTTCAGCCTCCTCAACACTGGGATTACAAGCATGTGCCACTACTCCAGGACTCTGTGACCACTCAGTATGCCCTGGGGGTGGGGCTAGCTCGGCAAGGCATGTGGTGCCAGGGATCAAAGTGTGGTCCTTGCAATTGCCTAAGCTTGTCTAAGCAGGCGCTTTGGTCCACTGAGCTATCTCACTGGCCCTTAAGTGCTATATTTTGTCAAGTACTTGGTGTGCATCACTTACCATTTCTTCAAATTTTAAAATAAATAATACTATGTTTCAAATGCTAACTAAAATGTATTCCTAAAATAAAGTAGTCTTGTTCGTAGTATATTAATCTTTAAATATTGTTAGATTCAAGTGGCTACTTTAAGGCTCTTTTTATAATCTATATTGATAAGGGACCTTAGTATTGTTTCGTAATTTATTTGTCAGATTTTTGGTAGTAGGCTTCTGCTGGCCTTATAAAACAAGGAAGAAGTGTTTTCTCCTATATTTTCAGAAACAATTTATCCAAGATTGTTGGTACTTCTTCCATAAATATTTATATAATTCATCATTGATACTATATGAGCTAGCAGTTTTCGTTAAAGATAATTCAGATTGGGCTGGGGAGCTAGTTCAGTGGTCTAAGCACCTGCCTGGCAAGCACAGGGATCCAATTTTGATCCCTGCTATCACATGTTGAGCTGGCCCTGAAACTGGGCTGGTGGCACACGTCTATAATCTCTGCACTGGGGAGGCTGAGACAGGAGGATGACTATGTGTCTGAACTGTGTAGTGAACCCCTGTATCAAAAAAAATAAAAATTAAAAAAAGATAATTCAGATTATCTTCACATTATGTAGGTTTTGCTAAGAACTTTTAAGGAAGTTTTTCATGCCATCCAATTGTTAAATTCATTGGCATAAGGTAGTAAGATCTTATTACCCCTTTTGCGGGGGGGGGGGGGGTTACCAGGAATTAAACTTGGGACTTTACCCTTGCCAGGCAGGTGCTTATCTCACTGAGCTATCTCTCTGGCCCCCATCATCCTTTTAATGACCACAGTGCATCATTAATTTCTGACTTGTGCACTGAGTATTTTGTGCTGTTGGCCTTCTTTTCCTTTCTCCTTTTCTTTGAGTAGAGCCTCGCCTAAGTCGCCTAGGCTGGTCTTGAACTGCTGTTGGACTCCAGCACTCCTGCTTCCTGCTTTCAAGTAGCCAGGCGGACCACAGACATGTGCCGGTGTGCCTAACTTGCTTTCCTTTTTTTTCTTTCAAATTTTGTTTATTTATTCTATCTATTAATGCTGTTATCATGTAAGGGAACCACGTTTCATATTGCCACTTCCTCTTATTGTTTGTATTCCACTTCACGGCTGCTGTGTATGTGTGGTGGCACTGGGGACTGAACACAGAATCTTCCTCCTGAGCTACATCCCCAACCTGGTTTCATTTTTTTTTCTTTTTTCTTTTGAAAGATTTCCAAAGATTCAAAGCTAACATTTCACTCAGCTTGGCTTGAAGCCAAGACCTCATGCCTCAGCCTCTCACGCTACCGGCATTCCAGACAGGTGCCGCCATGCCCGGCTCCTTTCCTTGCCTTTCACTCTTCCTACTTTCTTCCACTCACTTACTTTGAGTTAATGAACACCTCATCTGTGGGTGACTACTGTGGATCTTCAGATCCTTCATTTTTGTGCTCTCTCTTTTTTCCTTTAAAAACTTTACTAAAATACATGTAATAACTCACCCCTTTCATATGAAAGCTCAATGATTTTTCATATGTGCATAGAGATATATGGCCAACACTAAAGCTTCTGAACATTTCTAATAACCCCAAAAGAAACTCTATATCCATCAAGAGTAATTCTTTTCCCCTGATCTACCATTCCTTTTCTGAGTGTGTGGCTTTAGACAAAGTTTTGCTATGTACTTCAGGCCGGCCTTGAACTTGCTATGTAGCCCAGACTGGCTCTCAAATTCTGGCCATCCTTCTGGCTCAGCCTCCCAAGTACTGGGATTACAGGCGTGCACCACCATGTCCGGCACCATTATTCTTTCAACAAAAGATTGCTAACCATTTACTTCTCTGGAAGCACTGTTAGCAGCATTTCACACAATTCTGTTACACAACCGTTATCATGAGACATTTTTAATTCTTTTGATTTTGCACAGGAAGCATTAATTAATTGTATGTTGCTAAAAATCAAAATTTTGGGTGATCTTTCCAGACATCAGTATTCATTAACAATTTAATTTCCCTGAGGTCAGAGGGCTTATTCTAGATGATCCTACTCTTGCTTTTTTCTGGGAGCCCAGGGGCCCAACTCCTGTGCCCTTCTAGTTGGCAAGTGCTCTTCTTTGGGGTTATATCCACAGCACATTTGTCCCATTTTAACAATGCCCAGGCTGGCCTTGAACTTGAGATTGCCCTGCTTCAGTGTCCTGGGTGGCTGGGATGATAGGCATGTGTCATCGCATCTAGTGTAATTTCATGTCTTTTGCATGGATTAAGATTTGCTTTAGTCCACGGTACAACCTATCCTGGTATAAGCACCATGATTACTAAAAACTGAGCTTTCCTTAGACAGTTCATGTTCTCCAGCCCCATGAAGGTGGCTGAAATGCATACGTTTACTGCTGTGCCTTCGTCTGACTGCCAAAGGTCATCCTGTGTCCTTTGTGCGTGTTCTTAAAACTCTAGTGTTAGCATGAGTGTTTAGGATTACTACGGATTCCAATAAATTAATGTGATTCTTTTCCCTCAGTACTGGGAACCAAAAGCAGGGCTTTACCCATGTCAGACAAGCACCCCAGCACTGAGTGGCACCCTACCCCTAAATTAGCATCCTCAATACTACCAACAGTCACTCCCCTTTTTCTGAAATCTCTGTAATATCAAATGAAAACCTGACAATAACAAGTGTCAAGGACCCAAAGGGTGCCAGCCCTGGGCCAACTCCCTGGATTCAAGGTAGCCCTCTCTACCTGTCTCCACCTGCCCATCTGTTCTCCACCACTTCCGTGACATTACTCTGTAAAAGTCAGCAAGACACAAGCATGAAGCGCAGGTTACTCATGCACTATTACTAATTTTCCATGCCGGGCTGGGCTCCCCTGGCTCCTGCCGACCTCCAGACACTGTCAGAAGAGACTCAGTGCTCTCTGAAGAGACCTGCCACCTTGTGACTCACTGCTTCACAGGGCACCCCGCCCAGATAGAAATGACTAAGTGATGAATGGTAAAAGAGTCTAGAGACAGAGAGGTGGCAGGGCTATCAGAGGCAGGGACACGGATAAAGGAAAGGGGCAGTGCAGCCCAGATAAGTGAGGTCTTCAAAGCGAGGCTGTGTGGTTTGCTGGTGTCCTGCACCTTCACCTGACCCCCAAGGAAGGCCATCCTGTGTCCTTTGTGCGTGTCCTTAAAGCTCTAGTGTTAGCATGAGTGTTTAGGATTACTATGGATTCCAATAAATCAATGTGGCTTTAACCCCAATACTGGGAACCAAACGCAGGACTTTACACATGCCAGATGAACACCCCAGCACTGAGTGGCACCCCACTCCTAAATTAGCATTCTCAATACTACCAATGGTCACACCCCCACCTTTTCTGAAAAGACAGAGCTCTGATGTGTACATGCGCCAGCTCTACACGGGTTCTGTGTGTGTGAGGCGCAGGGACCTTGCTATGTAAACAGATTAAGCAACAGGGAGTTTCCACCCTTCCCCCTCAAGTCATATGAGCAATCTCAGACTTTCAAACTTCCTGGACCGCAATGACACTCTCTCTGTCTTTCTTGAGAAGCTCCATTCCTGTTAGAGATAGGTCTTGCTTTACCTTGGTCTTAACCATACAGCAGAAAAGAATAACCAAGAGGTATAAAAAGTAAAGTCATATTAATATGCTGAGCTATAAAAGGCTCAAGGCAACAGCTTCTGACATTGCCAGTCTGATAACCCACTACTATTATGGACTAGTGGACTATATTGGGTTATTTTGCCGAATTCAAGTACCTATAATCTTAGGACTGGCATCAAGTATGGAAGGGTCCTTTAAAGACTTCTCCAAATACCTTTCTTTCTTGAATTGAGGAACTCTGTGCTAGATGAGTGTGGGCCTTAGAGATGGCCCATCATATTCCCCTGGGGACGGGCCAGCAAGACCAATGACCTGATTGGTGCTGCTGTGACAGCTGAGACTGTCACCATCCCATTCTGCTCCCCCTCCAGTGCTCTCTGGGTTTCACAGCACTTAGTCAAACAGGGAAGGAAATGTGGTTGTTATGACGGTGTCACCAGACCAGGCAGCAGCAGTGCCAACACTAACCTGCAGGCAGGGCTGGCTTCCAGCCCCAGCTCTGATTAGCACTCTCAGCTCTACAAGCTTGGCTCAAACCAAAACATCCTCTGGGCTGGCGGGCGGCACCCCAACCAGTCTCTGCAGGCATCCCACAGCCTCTCATTCAGGCTGCCTCCTCTTAGGTCCCCGCAACGACCTCCTCAGCCAGGATGTTGGCTCCCAGGGGCCGGGGTTCACACAATGCCGTTTGTTCTCCCATCTCTTCTCCCTAGCCAGCATATCTAAGAATAAAGAATTCAACACTTCCTTACTGAAAGAACTGTACTGCTGCCACCACATTCATGTCACATATGCTGCCAAAGGTCAGGCTCCCTGGAGGGCATCTTGCCTATCTGTAGACTCTGTGCAGGAACCACAGACAGGAAACCCCATTGTTTGCCCGTTTTTCTGTGAAGACTCAGGAAGCTGACATGGTAAGTGCCAGTGCATTCAGGGTCCCGTGGTCAACAGCACCTGACTTCCCAGGCCACTCCACATGGGACCTGTCCTCTCACACATCCTTCAGGGGTGACCCCATGATGCCCTGTACTTTCCAGAAAACCATAGCTAGTGGCCTTACCATCTAGCAGGAAGCTTGAGGGCCACACAGTCAGAGCTGGACAAGAACTGCCATCTTAAACCTCTCCCTACCCTCCGTCCTGACACAGCCCCAGGGGCTGAGCGCTTAAGCAGCCAGAGCACTAAGTACCTACTTGGATAGAGAGAGAGAGACCCATGTGGAAGGGCCGAGACGGACTGGGGACATCCCAGCACTGACGGAGTGAGTGCGCAGGTTCTACGATCAGCTTGCATGGAGCCTCCTCTGTTGGGATCCTGATGGGGCAGGACCTGTTTCCACTACAGGTGTGCCAGGTAGCAAGACCTGGCCCCAGGTGCCAGGCTGCAAGTACAGACCTGGGATCCTGGTCTCCCCTGCGCGTATGTGGGGTTTCCAAATCATTTCATATCGTTTGTCCTCCCATCTCCTCTGCCTAGCCCAGCATATCTAAGAATAAAGAATTCAACACTTCCTTGCTGAAAGAACTAAACTGCTACTGCCACCGCTCACATCACACACACTGCCAAAGGTCAGGCTAAAAGATTCAGAAATCTCTGCGAATCTTGGAAAAATCTCTAATAGCAGCACCAAGGAATCCAAAGCAAAGTGCTGCGGCGTCTGATTTTTGATCTCTTAGAAAGCAAAGTGTTCATGTCGCTATATCTTGTATGGCAAAGGTGTAGGGATACAGCCATGTCTGTGTAAGCTGGGTTTGAGTACAAAATTGGTAGCATGTGCTTTTGAGTACAGTTTAGCAACATCTGAACAGATTCTGAAGTTATGAATCCACTGGGCCAACAATTCCACTTCTTCTTCTTTCTCTTTTTGGTACAGAGTCTCACTAGGCAGTTTGGACTCATAGTGATCCTCCTGTCTGAGCCTTCCCAGTGTTGGGATTACAGGTGTGCACCACCATGCCAGGTTCTGGGGCCAGTATGGCACACCCTGCACAGCATGCAGTGCCAAGGATTACACTCGGGACCTTGCACTTGCCAGGCAGGCACTTGTGTCGTCAAGCTATCTCCCCAGCCCAACAATTTCATTTTTTTTTTTTTTTATGGCCAGCTCAGCCTCATGAGAAACACTGAACTACGATGCTGTTGGAATTAGCAAAAATAAAAACAGGAGGTTAAAAGAAACCACAAGTCATTTATATCTGTTTCATCCATGCAATGAAATACCACACTATTGTTAAACAGTATAAATGCATGTACTAACATAAAACATCTTACATAACTGGGTATAGCTCTAGAGTTTTAAAAAGATATTGTATCTGATTATGCATAGAAGATTGACTGCTACAGCGATGGCAGAAGACTGAGGACTCACGTTCTTCAAACCATAACATTCAGGTGTTTGACTCTAATCCCTACATTCACCTGGAGACACAGAAGCCAGATAAAAAATGAAGTTTTCATCAAATGGCATGAAGTGTGGGTCTCACCTAACACAAATGGACACCTAAATTCTGTGGAACCATAGTTTTACTTTATAAACTGCTGACTCAGGCTGAGACAAGATTAAAAAGTAAAAATCAGACAAGAAAGTCATAACGAAAAATGGCACTATTTTAAAAAAGAGTGCAACTTCTAGGTTTCAACCAAGTTATGCAAAGCTAAAAACTGGCTCAGTTAAAAAAGCAAGGAACAGGCTGAAAAAAATCTAATATCTGATGAATATTTAAACCACCTATCAAAAACCTTAGCCGGCCTTTGGCTGTGGAATGGGCTAAGAACTTTTGTTGCAGGGTGGGGGCCTGGAAGCCCGGGCCACTGAGACTGGGCATGGTCATGTACAGCCCTGGGGAGGATCACTATGAGTCTGAGCTATGTAGTGAGACCCTGTACCAAACCAATCAATAAAATATTTTTTTTAATTATAAAAAAAAATTAGTGACATTTCTTCAGCTGAACATCTTTTACCAACAGTCACAGGATCTCAGAGTTACACCTTCAGCACCAAAGTCGAGGCCAAAGGCCTTTATGCTGTTACAGGTTTAAGTTTTTAGCGGCACCAAAGAAAGTCTCACCTTTCCTAGGTGCTGCTGGTTCATTATACAACCAACTCCTAGAACCCTGGGATGAACCTGAACTAAGAATTACTTAACTTACATTTATTTTTCTACTTACTTAAAAGCAGGCATCCCACCTAAAACACATGAAGTGCTTGGTCTGAAACCTTTTGCTCGATGAATAAAAGCAGAAATGGGAGAGGCAGGCTTGGTGACCCAGGCCTATAATCCCAGGAAGATCACAAGTTTAAGGCCAGCCTGGGCAATTTAACAATTTAAAGAGACTTTCACTCAAAATAAAAAATAAAACTGAACTGCACACATAACTGGGTTTAATGCCTAGCACCACATACACAGACACACACACAGACACACAGACAGACAGACAGACAGACAGACACACACACACACACACACACACACACACACACACACACACAGAGGGCATCCGGAAGTGGAGAGGGTAACTTGATTAAGATGTGAGTTTAAGGGAAAATGAAAGATCACTTTTCAGGCAACATTAGCCTTTTGTAAATATTCTAACTACTGAGTACAAAATAGCTAAAACAATTTCATTGAGCTGAAAAACTTTAGAAATAGAGCTGCTTTCACTTAAGGAAAGTGTCATTTTGAAAACGAAACCATACGCCACAATCTCAGCTGGCATAAGCAGAAACATTGGTTCAGAAGTCACTGCTGACAAAAGAAGGAGTAAAGTAGAAAAATTTCAGCCAGTAACACTTTATTAAACATTAATGCAGTGTTCTGGAACATGGTCACCCAGAAATTTTTATATTTTTCTTTGTGCAGCAGTTACATATTCTGAGTGCAGTTTTGGAAAGGAAATATTTTCAATCCTGCCCATCGGTGCTTTCAATCTCTGGTGAACTAAAATGTTTTTGAGTAATGTTACTTCCACAGCTTAACATCGCAGAGAAACCGGCTTGTTTTGGTCTAGCACATTGCCTCCAGCTGAAATGTGATCCCAAGTGCTTGGGGAGATTTTACCTTCTTAGAGGCAATATCGCATCAGTTTGTGAACTCTGGTACTATATAGTATTTGTCATGGAGGGACTATACAGTATCAGTGTCAATTATTTTTAAAAGTTAGCCCGTAATTATTGTTGTGCATATATTTTTTTGATCAGAAAATGTAGACTACAAAGTTTCACTTGGTTTGGAATTTTCTTCAGTACCATTTGGTAGATTAACTACAGTTTATGTAATTCACAAAAACTTGTATAAAGCAACGAATTACAGTTGTCACACTTTCAATTCTCACACGCTGGGTTCTTCTACTCTGAGGATCCCTGTCTAGCAAAATTAGAGGAAAAATGCTGGAGATTTTTCAAAAGAGAAAAACACAACATTTTCAGGCTACACAGTTGACTCTACAAACGCCCTCTCTCTGAAGTTTGCAATATTAAGATGGCCATTTGTACTTATTTGTAGGGCAGCTGAATAAAACTGGGCAGCTAAAAAAATAAAAAAAAATTAAAAATGCATTCAGGGAGTAATTTGAGGTTACAAATGGTATCAGTTTCCTGGATTTGGTGTTAATATGCTCAGTGAAAACCTTGACCACTTCACCAGGCCCATAAGGCTGTGCCCAAGAGGGTCAGCTTTGGAAGCCACGGTCAGGCTGAGTAGGTTCTTTAAGAACAGTGAACAGACAAGGTGGTTGGAAACAAAGGGACCCTGGCATTGGAAAGGATTCAGGAAGTTCCCTGGCATTTCCCTAGAGCACGTGGCCGTCAGCGCCCCCAGCTCTCAGACTTTCTCTTCTTGCCAGTCATCCCCCTCCCACCCGCCGCACCCAGTAAAACCCTCTGCTGAGCTAGGGCCATGGCCTTGAACCGCTGGGATAATAACCTGACAGTAGTGGAAACAGACTGATACAGTCTGGTTTACTGCTTAGGTTGAAAACTTTAAAATATATACAAGTGCAAGCAGGAGCAGGGGATGGGGATACGATCTCGGGATCTGCGGTGCCAGCCCTGCCCCTGGGGCACGCTGAAACAGCTGAGACTGGGCCTGGGCTTGGTGGTGCCTGTAATTCCAGCTCTTGGGAGGCTGTAAACAGGCGGAGTCCAATCTAGTAGAGAGACCCTGAACACCCTGTAGACCTTTCCCTAAAATACCAAAAAAAAAAAAAAAAAAAGGAGCTGGAGGAGCTGGAGGATTTCAGCGAGTTCAAGACCAGCCTGGGCTTCATACTTTTTTTAAAAATTATTTATTTATTTACTCATTCATTCATTCACTCATTCATGTTATAGCCGGCTCAGCATGCCCTGGGTGTGGGGCTGGCGCAGCAAGTGGTGCCGGGGAATGAACTGCGGTCCTTGTGGTTGCCTAAGCTTTCCTAAGCAGGAGTTTTAGACCGCTGAGCTATGTCACCGGCCCCTGGGCTACATATTAAGCTCAAGGCCAGCCCAAAATACAGAGACTTGTCTCAAAAAACCAAAAAAGTTCAAAGAGCTTGGAAAAGTGCAACTTGGTGGGTGCTTGCATCAACCTGAAAGAGCGCACATGCCCACTGCATACTGGGTCAGCAGTGCAGAAAGGAAATGGAAACGCCCCGCGCCGGCGCCCGCAATGGGGGTGAGGGGGTTGGGGCACCACACTCGAGCCCAACTTGTGCAGTTTAGCGACTTAGTAAGATGTCTCCAAACAACAATAAAAACCCTACCCATGGGGGGGGGGAGGGGGGCGACAAAGCCTCCTCGGATCCTGGGGCAGGATGCCAGACCTGGTGCAGGAATCCTCCATCCTGTAATTCTCGCAGAAAGCTGCATTTCACCGTGTGTGGGGTTCCCGGGTCAAAGCGCGAGCGCAGGGAGAAGAGCGCAGGGCCGAGCGCGTGGCCGGCGGCGCTCCAACGCCGCCGAGCTAGGCGTGGGACGCGGAGCACACACGTCTGCCCTGCGAAGCGCCAAACGCGTAGCGAACCCCGGAGAGTACCGGACTGAGTCGAGGGCTCTCGCCCGATCCCGAGCGGCGCGATCGGATCACCCCGGAGCCGGGCCAGGTCCCGAGCCCACCGCTGCTCCGGCGCAAGGCTCGCCCAACACGCCCTAGGCATGCCTGGCCGCGCAGGTGCCCGGGGCCGGCCTTGCGCCTCGCCCGCGCCCCTGCCCCGTCCCGCAAGGGCCCCCGCGGGGACTTACGATGAGCAGGAAGGCCACGGTAAGGAGCCTCAGGGCCGGCCCGCGCCCCGCCCGCGTGTCCGATGCCGGTGCCATTGGGTCGTAGCCGTACCGCGATCGCGCCGTCCCGGGAAGGAAGGTCCGTGTGGCTCCCGCGCAGAGAACTGCGGCGGGCGGAGTTGGTGCGCACTTTTATCCCCGAGCTCCTCCCGCCGGAGGCCCTGCCCACCTCCCCCGAGATTTCGCAACTGCTGGGACTTTCCCCCCTCGCCTTCCTTTCAAACCCTAGGTGCACTTGGTTTTCGCTGCCGAATCCGGGACGACGCGCCACCTTCGACTCATGCGGGGAAACGGGTTCCTGCAGAAAAACGTCGCCAGCAGCCAAAAGAAATGGCTTGCCCGGGCGAGCGGCCAACAACTCTCCCGGTTCTTAGCTCCTGTACTCCGCCCGTTCCGCGAGCCTTGAACCACCCCGAGTGAGGTTTATTGTGAGTAACCGTGTGCACGCCCAAGAATGGAGATTCCCCAAGAGTGAGATTCATGGTTCCACAGCCCGATGGAAGCGCACAGCTGGGCTCAGGCTGGGCCGTGGGGCCTCCCGGGTTCCTGGGGGTGGGTGATGTCTCCAGACCACCTATGGCCTTTTCTTTTTCCTCAATTTTCGGAAAGGGGTGTTGAAAATCTAGCTCTGATTGTAGATACTTTTAGATTTCTCACTAATCCTGTCAGGTTTTGTTTCAAGTTTTTGTAGCTCTGTTGTTAAGTACACACTGTCATTCTGGTGATTTTTGCCTTTATACTTGGTGTGATCAAAACTTGTGAACGTTTAACTTTAAATTTTTTATTACAATAACACACATCGCTATTACTGCTCAAAGTACTTCCTAATGTTCCTACCTGTAAAAGTCCCATAAATTGATTTTAACATGGCTCAGATGTTGTCATTTTAAATATAAAAACCTCTTAAAAAAAAAAAAAAAAGGTAAGGTGTAGCGTGGCATATGCCTGTAATCCCGATATTCAGGAGGGTGAGGCAGGAGAAGGGCAAGTTCAAGGCCAGCCCTGACAACAGAAAGTTCAGAGCGAGCCTTAACTACAAAGGGAGACCATGTCTCAAAAGAACAACAAAAAGAGCGCCTTGGGTAACCACTTACATCCTCTTCACAGTATTGGGAGCTGTTTGCTTTCTGCGTTCCAGCTTCTGCAATATGTACTTCGGCTGTGTAATTTTTACTGAGCTGAGAGAGGCACCCAACAATTGGATGGCAGCACAGATTCTCCAGATTAGGGGGAAACAGGAAGCCCACGTGATATGCTGCCTAAAATGTATGTGCTTTAAAGTTCCAGATGGAAGAAGAGTGAAGGATGGATGAATACATCCTAACACCATGCAATATATATATGTGGTGTGGCTTCCTATGGATTCAAGACAGAGCCCATTAGCTGGTCAAAGAAGAATATACAAACGCTGATAAAAAATACTATGTGTTTAAATTTAAACATTTGTTACAATAGCAGACATATTGGAATGAATCTCCCACTTGCCTCAGTGAAATTTCACTTCAGCATTGACCCAAGAAAACCTCGCCAGTCCAAAGAGGCCTTGGGTTGTTGTGATGCCTGCAGCTGGCCTCGGCTCCTAGTTGATCCTCTGACTGTGGCCTGTTTCCTGGCTGCCTGTCCTGGCTGGGGATGTCCCTTCATCAGTGCATGTGCCACACTCTTGTCCCTCTAGGTCAGGGTGCACACGCTCCAGCTGGTCCTCAACGCAAACACACACTGATTATCCATAGATTACGGCAGGGAGCCTCTTTTTAGGTGAGGACAATGACACCCAAACCTTAGAAAACCAAAATAAGCGAGTCACACCGGCTGGGAGGGCCCCTGGTGCGTTCTTTCCAAGTTTTTTGTTCTCTCTGGCTTTAAATTGCATTGATTAGTAAGGTCATGTGTATCATTGTGGCCAAAACTGGGATACACAGTCTGCCACTTAGTTTCTCCTTTGTTACTTTTTAAAATCTTGTCTTTATTTATTTAGTTATTTATTTACTTAGTACAAAGTCTCCCTAGGCAGCTCAGACTCCTAGTGATCCTCTTGTGTCAGCCTCCCCAGTGCTGATGTCGCAGGCATGCACTGCCATGCAGTTTCGGTGGCCTGCACATTGGGCTGAGAGCTCTGAGGCCAGCATGGCCTGTGGCGCTGGGGATCAAATCCGGGTCCCTGTGTTTGGCAGGCAGGTGCTTAGACTGCTGAGCTACCTCCCCGGCTCCTCTCCTTTGTTCGTGAAGGCTGTTTCTACCGGATATTAATAACGGATCACTAGATTTCTTTTTTTTTAAATATTTAAATTTTATTTTAAAGAGTAAAAATAGCAGAAACACAGAAAAAGTAACAAGCAAGAGTACATATAGTACAGAATTTCAAAACGAGAACAAAAGTTTAGCAATGGTTGTATTACACATTTTCATCATCAAATCTGTTTAGATTAATAGATATAGGTATGTAAGATTGGTCAAATAATTAAACATTAACACTTTCAATAAACCTTAATTTTTTTAACTCTTCCAAATGCATTTTGTATTTAAGTCACTTTTCTAAAAACAAATTATAGAGGTTGAGGATGCAGAAAATACAAGGTCCTGAGTTTGATTCCTGGTACTCCCCAAAATTTATGTATTTATTTATTTGTGTGTATATTTCTTTATTTATTTTATTCTTTTGAATTTTTACACTAGGGAGACTATATGATATTTGCATATATAGGTCTGGATTATTTCACTTATGAGTATATGTCCACTAATGTATGAAGCCTTCTAGTTTATCATTCTTTATAGCTGAGTAATATTCCATTGTATGAAAATACCACATCTTTTTCAACCATTATTCAGATGATGGGCATTTTGGTTGTTTCCAAGATTTGGCTATCACAAATTGTGCTGCTAT
>PVKN010009818.1:0-23325 GCA_004027915.1 Capromys pilorides
AAGCAGTTGTAAGAGAACGAACGATCACAACCTCTGTGACACACTACCTTACCTAGGCACATTTAAAATGACCTGCCACACTATGAAAAATGATTTTGCATAATAGGGTAGAGGGCAACACTCGAAGGAACACAAAGAAAAAGAAAGAAAGAAAATCAGCACTGCCGGCTCCGAATCTCAACACTTATGCAGATCATGTTCCTTTAAGGACCAGTTTTCTTGGATTTAAAAGGAGGAGCTATAGAATCACTCTAAGGAGACACTTGGCAATATTTCTTACTAAGTCTTTAAATACGTTAACAACATGTCTTATCATCTAAGTAGGAGGTAGGGAATTGCATTTACCCTCTTATCTGAAAAGTTTGCCAGCAACAAATAATAAAGCTTTGGAAAATATCAGCGACTGTGGGGCAAAAGAGCTTTTAAAGCTGGAGGGTTGGGAACAAAAAAAAATCAATGAACTTGCCTGCAGTGCACACACACAAGCACTGAGTGCCCAGGAGAGCTGAGGACTCTGGGAGCAGTGGGCAGGAGGAAGCTGAAACTTTGTCTCATCACTGGCTTGGCCCAAGCAGCAGTGAAAGAGGGGCCAACTTCAAATGACCAATTTTCTCTCCTACTTCATAGAAAAATCAATAGAAAATGAGAACAGAAAAGCCAAGAAAACTAAATAGTTAACAATTGCTGGGGATGGGGGTATAGCTCAGCACTCTAAGCACCTGCCTGGAAAGCTCAAGGACCAGGGTTCGACCCCCAATACTGCATGTCATGCTGGAACCAGAACCCTGGGTGCACTGTGCCAGCCACTAAAACTGGGCATCATGATGCACACTGGGGAGGCTGAGACAGGAAGATCACTAGGAGTCCAAGCTTCACAGTGATACCCCGCACCAAATAAATAAAAGATTAAAAAATTATTTAAGAATCTGCAGTCTGGCTCTTGTACAAGATCTGACACAATTAAACACGTCTTTCTATCCATAAAAGAATGACATATCCCATTCCATCAGGTTACTGTAAGAAATCATAAGAGGTCATTGTTAGCATAACTACAGCAGTATGCGTGGATAGCACATCCTCTGTCATATAGTTTCTGTTTTCCTGTCTTGATAATTAAAAAAAAAAAGTTAATTTAAACAACATCATATTTTTAGTTCTCTACATGTGTTCCAACTCTCAACTGATAATAATAAAAGTGAACCTAGTAATTATAAATGAATAATTAAAATGGAAATAATAATTATACTAATTTGAAGCTATCATTTATGGGGCATTTATTACCATTGAGGGACTTTACTAAGCATTATTTCATTTAATATTCATTTTAGTCCTGTTATTATCTCAAATTACAGACAAAAAAAATAATAACCCTGAGAACCAGTGCCACGGCGTGACTTTCCAAAGTCACCAATGGATATAACTCAAGTAACAGAACAATAAACCCTGCAGCACTTCGCCAGAAGTCAGTACATCCTTGTTAAGGAGCTCACCCCAAAACCAGCTTGATACATTTGGAGCCAAAGTTTGAGTCATAAAAATATTTAGAGGTGACCCATATCAAAGTGAATAAATGCTAAATAGTCACAATTACTGAAGCCATTTGGTGTCTCTTTTTAATAATTTTTAGCAGTCCTAGAAAACAAGAGTGAATTTAGAATCTGCTAGGTGTCTTCCCAGGAGCCCCATGCGCTTCCTTTCCCTTCTGTGGAACATTCATTCAGCATGTTAATAGACGCCTCACTCTGCAGCTTGTGTACGGATGAGGTCCACCAGGACAGCGCTGCACGCTTGTCATCCTGGGGTTTTCTAAATGGCTATTCAATGCTCTGTTTACACCAGAAGATCAATAAACACAATACTGAGTTGGAAAACCTGTTCTAAATGTTGCCCCTCTTCTTTAAAAAGGTGACTCCATCTATTCTGTGGGGCATTTGAGATCACCGCCCCAGAGGCGTCCTCATCTAGGTGGACCGGAGGGGGACAAAGGGGTTGCTGCTCAGATTTAGGTTGAGGGAGCCACAAGGAGCCTGCCGCCAGGAAGGCACCCAAGGAGCCAGAGCAAGAGGGAGCCCTCTGTGTTGCCTGTCCCCTCACAGTGAGGATGGGTTTGAGGCAAAAGCAGATTTTAGACTAAAGATGCAGTTCCGGAGTTATTCACATGTTTCGAGTGCTGAGCCAGGGGAGGGGATGACAACCTCCCCGGGCAAGAACAGGTGGAGCAGAACCGGAACACAGCTGAGAACCAGAGCCCAGAGTGGTTGTTAGACGAACTGAATGCAGGAAGTATTCTTCTTTCTGTGTCCTACATTTCTGACCCTCAGGCTTAGAAATAAAGATGTGGAGATCTTCAATCACACAGCAGTGCATTCTGAGGATGCACCACTTGCTAGGATAACCAAGGAAAAACAAATAACCATTCCAGAGGTGTCCTCATCTAAGAGGTGGGCAGGAGAGGGAAAAAAAGGTTGCTGTTTTGATTTAGGTCGAAGGAGCCTGGCTTCCAGGAAGGCACCCATGTAGCACAGCAGCTCCCTCTCTAAGATGCCAGAGCAAGAGGGAGCCCTCGGTCCTGCCTGTCCTCAACTCCAGGGTCTGCCCCCTTGCTGTATAGTATTTGGCTAAAACCTCTTGATAAACTTGGAAGAGAGAGCCACACATCTTAAGACCGGGAAATTGTTTTCTCTTTTTCCTGCTGATTCACAGGACTAGCCACTCTGCTGTGTGTAGGCAGGCCTTCCACCTAGAAAGATTTGCAATCCACCGCAGACCCATGAAACACCACAAATTTCCTTGAGAGGTAACTGGGACCTGCCTGATTTCTCAGCATAGCCCTTGAACAGAGAGCAGAGTGTGGTCGCAAGCCCCCTGTTGCCTGGAACTATAATTGATTTTAAGGTCTGCCACTGCAACCTCATAAACCAAGCCAAACCAAACAAAGCATCCCACTGCAGACATCAGTCCTGGTGAAGATAGGGCACAGGCAGAGGGAACTTGAGACAAGCAATTTTTCAAGACCCAGAGAAACCTTTATGTGGGGAGAAATAGCACCTGCAAGGGGTGCTTGTCTCTAGTGCTGGCCCCTCTCTGGAAGGCCTGGAATACTGGGGTGGGGTAAGGGCCTGGGTCCCTGGCAGGACACACAGACCCAACCCTGATGGCACTCTTTCACTAGTACACCACCACCATGGATCCATACATCACAGGCTGTGTGGACAACACAGGGTCCACAGTACATTTGAACACAATGAGCCCCTCCATGTCTTTCATGTCAGGCTGACACCAGCAGCCTCCAAATCTCAGGATGACAAAATGCTCTTCAAGCAATCAGAATAGTACAGGAAGTAACTGCTTCTTTTTCTCTGCTGTCCTGGCAACACCGATCCACTGATCCTGAGAGATGCACAAGAGCTTAAAGATCCACCTCTTGGACCACACACACAAGGAGTGGAGTCCAGAGAGGTTAAGGGGTCCATCCAAGGTCACAGAACATGCTACCTGCTTTCCTGGAGTATAGGTTAAAGTCCCCAGCTCTTAGTAGAGTGTTTGCTCCAATAGGAGAAATAACATAATTGCCCATTTGTCTTGGAAACACTCAGTGATGACCTATGGAAGGCATTACTGGACATAGCAGAGCAAACGCACACTGTCTACTGAAGTCAGGCAGTCAGTGCTGTGCAGGTAGAGTGGACACCTCAGAAACCCGCGAGAAGGAAAGACCCCTGCCCCAAATCCAGAAGAGATGGGTTTTCATTGCATTTGTTTAGATGATGATAAATGAAATATGAACAAGAAAGAAGCCCTCCCTGGTCATACACTGTCAGCATATGAGGCTCAAGGGTGCTATATTAGGGGCCACATACTTTTAAATCACTCTGGGAGGAGAAATGCACAATTTTTCCAACCACTGTGAAAAACCCACCATCACTTCTCAGGGAAGGCTAGTTAGAATGATGCAGCACACCGTATACACACACACACACACACACACACACACACACACACACATGCACATACACACACATACACAGGCACACACGCATGAATGCACAGATAAACATTCTTATTGGGGGTGGGAAGGAAAGGGGCAAAATGAAAGGAGAAGACTTCTCCAGTCCCAGTCCCCCCTCCCTATGTGGTGCCTACATCTATGTCTCACCACACCAGCCCCAGATCTGCAGGGACAGGGCAACAGGAGCCTCACTGGGAGCCTGCTGATGCCTGAAGCAGGTACAAGTTGTGCAAACTGAGAAGCCAGTGGGGGCCAGGAGGAGTTCCTCAGGGCTGGGGTGGAGTGTGAAGGTTTCTATAAGGGACTGCATAGGACGTGGGGCAGGAGTAGCACAAATGAGAACCAGTGAGACCAACAGACAAGATGGGAGAGGGTGGGACCCGCACAGCAGGCAGCTGCAGCAGCGGTGAACTGAGTGGACCCAGGCTTCCCCAAGTTCTTCAGAGGCAGCCCTGGGCACAATAGCCACCTGCTGTGACCACCAATGGGACACCTGGTGGACTGCAGGAACAGGGCTACCTGACAGTAGGCACTGGTAGAGTCACTTGCCAATCACTGGCATCACCTGGGCACAGGCAGCGAAAATGAAGTCCCCACTCCATTCTGATATGGTGAAGTGTACCCTTAGGGGCAGGAAGAGAGGGGGCACACTTCACTGAGCTGAGTCACTGTGGGAGTAAAAAGGCAGGGCCAGGAGTGGGAGACCTAATCCTTTCTGCTTTCTAGACACAGAGGAACGCTGGATCTCTTGGGGCCTTTTATTTTTTATTTTTATTTCATTATTTATTTATTGGATATAGGGTCTCACTACACAGTTCAGATTCCCCAGTGTTGGGATTGCAGGCATGTGCCACCATGCCTGTTTTCAGGATTGGCATAATGTGCCCAGAGTTCCAGGGCCAGCATGGCATGCAGTACAAGGGATCAAACTCCAGTCCTTGTGCTTGCCAGGCAGGTGCTTAGACCACTGAGCTATCTCCCGAGCCCTCTTGGGTCCTTTATAAGATGGACTGAGAGGAAGGGTATGGTACCAGCAAATGTTCACTGGGTGGCATCTAGTCCCCACACTCCACCTGTCCCCACAGGCACACACACATTGTCTCCCCAATTATGGGCATCCTCATCAAACTGGTTCTGCTGCTCACACTGGCTACATGAAATGAGTCAGGCACAGAGAGACAAATGTCATGTATTTCTGTAGACCTAGAAAGTTTTTCTTGAAATTTTCCTGGATAGATGAAGAGAGATAGAAACAGAGGCAAAGGCAGACAGAGACAAATGTGGGGTTGTGGGTGGGGATGAAAGGAGACAGAAATAACTACTGGAGTAGATGCCAGGAGAGGGCCCAATTCTTCTATGGACTGGGTTGAAGCCTCTCATGAGTATCTCTGAATTGATTTAGCACACACAGGCACTCAGTCCTTCATACAGCTCAAACTTCTTCACCAGGCAAGTATGGCAGTCTGTTTTGGGCTCATTTTACACAGAGAGAAAAGTAAAGCATAGGTATTGAGAGCTGACCTCAAATCTAACAAGTGTCTCCTTTTAAACTTCTTTTGGGCAGATGAAGCAAAGACAGACTAGTGTACCCTGAGCACACTGATGACTTCCTACCCAGCCCAGCTACCAGTCTTTGCCATACCTTGAGTGAGACCTAACAAACATTTATGAGAACAAATACATTACTACCAGCCATTAGAGAGAGTGCTGGGGACACAGATAATGAAGTACAGTGTGGGTGTTGGGAGCCTGTTGTTACATCTCCATTTCTTAAGCTTCAACTAAGTTTTCAACTGAGAAAGGAGACAGCATCAGCCCCTATGAGGTAAGGTCGAGGGAGGATTTATTAGGGATACACAGTGCTTGGCCCGGTGCACTCTGGCACATCCGCAAGCTCTCCACAAGTATCAGCCAGGAAGTCAGCCTCCGGTCACTGAGGAGGCTGCTCCAGGGGCAGCGTCAAGTGCTGCTGCACATGGTGACTGAGCTCCCACGCATTCTGCACAGTTACCTTGGATCCACAAACTTTGGGGTGAGAGGAACCTGGAAGATCTCCTGAAGCTCCTCATCAATGATGAGGACAAATGAGACCAAGAACTGAATTCACTCCCTAAATGGGACATACAGAAAAGTGCAGAGCTGAGAACATAGACCTCCCGCCTTCCAGGTCTATGTTCTAGCATAGCATGTGATCATTATGAATCATTAGAGTACTAGTTATAGTTATTGATGGTGGTGAAGATGATAACGGGGTGACATTCCACTTGGAAGCTGTTGCCAGTCCTGATCCAGGGCCTTGTTCTGAACAACTGTCTTAAATGGTGCTAGGTTAGAAGTTGGGAGTCTCTCCTCAAACAATGGCACCTCCTTTAGCTGAAGCCATAACTGGAGTCTCATTTGCCTTTGGTAACTGGCCTCCCTCTCTGCTCTGGTCCCTGTTTCTTCCAGGGCCTTCTCTCCAGCCTGGATTGGGTCTCACTCAGCAAGTTCACTCTGACTGACCAGGATGATGAGGGCTCATGGTGAGGCTGGACTGAAGTGCTGGGTATTACAGAGAATGGCCATATGCAGGTGCATCCCTACCACCAAGAGGACAGCAGAGCTGTGAACGCTCAGGCCTCCCAAACTGGACCGAGTCTCTGCAGCTCCCCAAGGGAAGACAGCGCAGTCTGCTTAATGCTGGGTCTGTTGCAAAAGCAGGGTCAGAATTCTGTGCTAAAATATGTGTGTGTGTGTGTGTGTGTGTGCGCGCGCGTGCGCACACGCACATATGCGCACGTGTGCCTGTGTGTCTTTGTGTTCCTATGTATGTGTCTGTGCGTGTCTATGTGTGTGTGCATGCATGCAGATGTGCTTATATGTGTGTGTGTGTGTGTGTGTGTGTGTGTGTGTGTGTGTGTGTGTGTGTGCTAAGGAGGAAAGAAGGAGAATAAAAATTCTGAATAAGACTGAGGAAGTTAGCTGAGATTGTGTCCGACAGTGAAGAAATAATGAGCGAAGAGGATGATGATTTATCTGTTAAAGTTATGAATCGCAGGAAGTTTTTCTGCCGTACAATGAAATGGAATTAAGGGTTCATAAATAAGAAAATACTGAAATTGGTTATGGACCAGATTTATAGCAAAGGCCTCTGAGCTCCCTAAAAATAGAATGGAAAATGTTCCAAATAATTCTCATCCAAAATAAAATTACAAATCTGGTAAAACAGTATCTCAATTGTGTAAATTATATGATGCAAATGAGTAATAAACAATGGTTTTCTGTAAATGAGGGTATCATAGGTGCTTTAATATATTTCTAGATAGTCTACAATAAAGTCATAATATTTTAACAATGCTGACTTCTATAAACAGCACATATCTTTTCCCAACTCCAGACCAGCCTCTCCTGCAGCTTGCCTGGTAAGTGGCAAGCAATGTCCAGGAGAGAATGGATCTGAGTTTCCTGGGTTTGTGTCTGCGGCTCCGCTACTGTTCCCTCTGACTACTGTCCGGATAGGACCCATGTAACACTCACTGTCTCTTTATGCCCAGCAAACATCCTGCCTCCTCTGTAAAGCTGTCCTGAAGATTCCAAAAGCACTGTTCCCACTGAATGTTGGTGACAGTCATTTTTATATGGCCACAATAATTTATAAAATTATATTATGAAGTAAATGTATAATAAAAGTACTAGAACCCTATAAATTTATCAGTATCCTATAAATTTTAAATTTATACCACAGGCTGCTGTCCTGGGTCTATAACATAGGATTTGTATTATATATTGTGCAAATATATAGAAATATATATATATATAATTTTATATTATATATATATATAAAATTTAAAAATAAATCAGTAGATTTCCTGCTTAAACCCATGTGCAACGTTTTTCTCAAATAAAAAAGGAAATGAGAGGAAAAGAGAGGGGAGGAGAGGGAAGGAAGGAAGGAAGAGAAAGAAAGAAAGAAAGAAAGAAAGAAAGAAAGAAAGAAAGGGAGAAAGAAAACAGAGAGGGAAGGAGGGAGGTTGTGACATAGTTCATTTAGGGACTCTGAGTCCACATACAGACAAGGCAAGAAGCAGCAGACACTGACTTCTCCACAGACTATACCACTCCCTGTTACCTCTCCTTCCTAAGATGAACAGTCATGGATCATTCCTACTCTTGTTTCTTCAGGTAGAAACATATTTTTCTGTATGCACTTGTCTCTGTCAAAGATGAGGAAAGGAATGAATAGCCAAATGGTGCTGCAGTTTAGGGGAAAAGAAGAAAACTCAACTCCTCTCTGAAGCAAAGAAGGGGTCCATATGTTGAATAGGGAGTAGAAGATCGGGGTCATAAAAGCACAACTGGAGATGGGATTAGGAGCAGCTACTTGATGACTATGGTGCCACCTTCTTGTTATTTCTGTTGCTGGCCTGGCCTACGGGAGTGCAAGTCTGAACAGATGTTAAGGTAAAGCTTTTCTTCTGCAACTATAAACTCTCTGTGAACAGAACCTCCTGTTCCACGTGTCATATGGTACAAAGGTTTGGAAGATGCACTGGGGAATCAGGCAGACACTGTGTACAATGCTGGCCCTGCCACATTACTTGACGTGAATCTTGGCAAGTTTTTGGACCTTTCTAACCTCAGTTTCCTCACCTGTGAGATGGGAGCAAGAGCACCTTCATATTACAGGAGTGCCATGATGGTAAAAGGAGCTAATGTATGAAAGTTTAACATAGGGACTGGCATGGGATAATGGTCAATGAATGGTGACTGTAAATTATTGACCAGTGGATTTCTTCCATATTTGTATACTCCCTCCATAGTGTTACTCTAGTTTTAAATATCTGACAAATATGACAACTAAAATGAATCATTCAACTTTCAGTCCAACCATATTTTAGTCAAAGAAGATTACCATGTAGTCCTCAGAAACAGAGGAGCTGGGGAGGAACTCCAGCAAAATCAAAGTTCAATAGACCAACCTAAGACTGTCATAACATTCTGAAGCCTGCCTCATCATAATTCAAACCATGCAGAATTATAAACTAACAGCAAAAACAAACAAAACAATTTTGGAACAAATACATAGCCTTAGAAAGATGTCCATAAACTCCCTCATTATGTGCACTTTCATGAATACAAAGACCAACTCGCAAATTGGACAAGAATCCCCAGGGACAGGGAAAGCGAGGCAAGCAGCCTGGGCTCTGCAGAACAGCTGGAGCACCACAACGTAAGTGATCTGGGACTTTGCCCCCCAATTAAATTGTACTTCATAATGTCATAAAAGCTGCTATTCTCGGTAGTTTTGGAGGGCCCAGAGAATTTTTCTTTTATTGTATGCCGATATATATATATCATCAGCCCCCAGAAAAGGCACTTTAATAAATCTCTGTTGGATTTGTCCCGCAGCTTATTAAATCACAGTCTTCTCTGATCCAGAATCTGCGGGATTCTTTCTGATGGAGTGTGAGAGCAGTCGTTCAGAACAGGGAGGCGAGGATGTAAGAGAGAGCCTCTCTTCAGCTCTGCAGAGTGGGAGGGGACACTGTGGAGCCAGATGTGGCTTTCTGGCTTCCTGGCACAGTGCAGGAGACAGGCAAATGGCTTTTCTATTTGAAGATCTTTGATGTCTCTAAGCACTGTTAAGAAGTAACCTAAGTCTTTAAAACTCAATAATTTTTTTTTTCCTCAAAATAAAATCAGTTCCAGCCCTTACATCCTGGAATGTTTTCAGGGTTCAGAGCCTGGTGGTGCTAATGACTGGGTGTGTGAACCTGAAACATCACATAGTTTGCCTTTGCTTGAGTAACATGCCTTTAAATGTCCTCATTCCTTACCATTACATAATGAAAAGATTCAGAAATATTGTTGTGAATCAGAGGATGAGTTTTTAGATCACAGATTTCCACTGTTGACAGAGTTCAATCTCATTACTTGAGGTAGTAGTACAAAGGTCGCGTGACTTGCTCAGTGTCAAACAAGTGTGTACGAAATGTAACAATTTGCATACGTGTGCCACAGAGTCCTCCGTGAACAACAAGCGTTCAATAACCCTGGTGTGCTGTCACTATTGCGGATGTGACTGCTACCACTATGATTCACAGTTCCTTAATTAATGTGTCTAGTTTAAGAACATTTCTAAAAATGCAAAACTATATTTACTTGCATTTTTACTGTTTTATAATTTTATGTATGATGCGTAAGTGCAGTTCATCTGCTGGGTAAGTAATGGGAGCAAATATGCTCCTCTTCTGCTATGGGAAGAAATGAGGAGAAGCCTGCCAGGCAGATCCCGCAAGTTTCTGCCATAAGAAAAAGAATCTGCTTCATAACAGAAAGCCTAGGCCTAAAGAAGGCGAAGTACTATGTCTTAGCACCAAATAACTCCCAGGATGCTCACAGCAAACCAGAGTCTTGCTGGGGGAGCGAGAATCTTCAGATTAAGCCCTGAAGCCCTGCACAGTGAAGCCCAGGGACTGAGTCCAGCCTCTGTGACCCTGCCTGTTGACTCAGCAGAGTGGTGTCTGAGAAATGCAAAGAGAAAGGGGAAACTTCCTGGAAGACCAAGCAGAGAAAAATGGAACATGGAGTGGGGAGGGGGGGACAAAAGCAGATTCTTACCTCATAAACTCAGTCGATTCACAGAAATGATGCATCATTAATAAAATCATAAAACTCAGTAAAAATATAAATGAAAGTATTCATGATAATTTTGAGAGCTTTCTTATGCTACATACTAAAATAATTGGCCATTAACATAATCAATAAATTTAATCATATTCAAAATAATACTTCCTATTTATAAAAATGCACCATAAAAAGAGAAGATGATATTTGCAATAGAGATGATATTTGCAATACATAAAATGAGCAAAAAATGAGTAGGAAGAAGATATAAGATATGTCACATCTCAGTAAAAAGAAATACAGCTAGTCCACCAGAAAAATGGGCAAAATATATGGACAGATGTATCACAGAAGTGAAGATGCTTTCAGCATCACAGAGGATCAAAAAACAGGCATATACAAATGAGTGATGACATCGTTTCAAATCTCTTTTTTTTTGGTATAATTTAAGAAGCAGGGTAATACCCAGCACTGAAGATAATGTAACCCCCAGGGTACTTCCTGCACTGCTGCTGGGAATGTTGTGGTGCAATCACATTTGGAGAAGTTTAGTAATATCCCCTAAAGTTAAACATGCAGATTCCCCTGTAACCAGGCAAATCTGTGAGCAATTATATGCCCATAAGAGACTCTTGAACTATGAGGAGCCATGTACAAGAATGATCTTAATGAAATCCTTACAATAGGAAAGAAACTAAACCCAATGCTTAACATCTAAAAGCTTAACAGAAAGTACACATGAATAAACGCTGATGTGCTCACACAATGGAATTTTCCAGTCATCCAAACAATGAGTTCCAGCAACCTGTACAATGGATGAATCAATATTACACTAAATGAAAAGGTAAATCCTCCCCAAGGTATAAAATAAAACTGACTTAAAAAAAAAAAAAAAAAGCAAGAGGATCAAGACAGAGAGAGGAGGGAAGGCCAATAGTTCAGCAGATTAAAGCTCCTGCAAGCAGGCAGGGGGGTCAGGAATTCATTAGCAGGCCTGCTATGCTGGCCCCAGGGTGCCCTGAGTTGGCAATTGAGACTTGGCATGGTGGCACATGCCTTTAATCCCAGCTCTTGGGAGACTATAAAGAGGAAAATCACTACAAGTTTGACCTAGTAGTAAGACCCTAAACACCCTGTAGACCCTTCCCTAAAATAAAAAAAAAAAGAACAGAGAGAGAGGAGGTTGAGTGGGAAGAGGGTGCCAAAGGACTTAGATGTGTGCATGGTCCAGCTTCCCCCCATGGATACACTGCAAACATATACTAAGAAAAAGAATGAAAAATAAAAAGGGAAAGCAGAATGATTAACAGGTGATTCAACAACATGGTCTTCTTCAGGGGGAAAGGCAAAGTTTTTTATGTAAGTGGTTGTTAACTTGCTAGGCTTTGGTTTTGGGTAGCAAGGTCATGGATGCTGATGCATCATTCCAAATAACTGAACATGTATATAAAGAAACCCAGCCTTTGTGCACAGCAACAACGAGATGTTTTATGATTATGGCGGCTACTCCTGGTGGCTATGGCTGACATCCTTTCTTTTTTCATCTTTCTAAAGGACACTGTGATTGAGTAATGGAATATTTCTTGCCAAGGTCCACAAACTAGTATTGGTAAACCCCTAAGTAAACTGTGCATGTAAAGAAGTAAAACATCCTCTATCATTTAGGAGATTATCCATTAGCGTAAAATCACAGAAACAGAAGAAAGTTAGAAGGGCTGGCAAGCATCATGATGGGAGCTCACACTGTGTCCTAAAAAAGTCACTTGTGTCTGCCCAGGCCAGCATGTTCCTTTCCCTTTGCAGCCCCCAGGAGCTGTGTCTCCCTCTAGAAAAGGGTCAGCACCTGCTGTACCAGAACCCTGGCCTGGGGGTATGGGGAAGAGATGCTGCCTGTAACTCCCCAGTGCTTTCCCAGATCTTTACTAACAAAATGTTTGGTTTAAGAGTCCAGAATTCTACAATTTCAGCAAACTCCTCAGATGCAGCTAAGCTTTGAAAAATCACACTCTCTCTCTTTCTCCCTTGCCCCCTTGGGATAAATGCTTCATTTTCCCCTTTGGGATTCTAGGGCTCTATTTTGAACTTGCCCAACTCTACCGTCCATGACTTCCTCCAGGAGGGACAGAGTGAAGTGTCCACTGGGACAGACCAGAAATGCCTGAATCACTAACAGGGACTCACTGCTGATAGGACTGTGGTGTGGGGCTCCAAGGGATGAGGAGTGACCTGTTGAGTTCTTGGGCTAGAGGAAGAGAAGGCAGAGGCAGTAGAAGTTGTTCCGCACAGTGGCTGTCAACAACAGGCTTACACAAGCTTGTGGGCTGTGTGGAGAGAAGCGAGGGGCCTGCCGTGAAGCTGTAGCATGGGCTGAGAAGCAGAGACTTCCACTACCCTCTGTCCTTTCCCTCCAGAAATGTTTTGGCAGCCAAGCCTGACATCACTGTCATGTCTGCCATAACCCGCTGACACCACTGCTTGCTGGAGGTAAGCTGTGTTCTGAGAAGCCTCAGGGGAAGATCCCCCACCCCCACCCCTACCGCAAGCCCTTAAAGGAGCTGGTAGCCCAGCATTTGGGACAGGAGTTGTCACAGGCAAATGGAATAGAACAAAGTCCTTCCAGGTGGACACATCTTCTAACAGGAAGAAGGAAGCATCTCCAAGATGAGAAATGCTATGCACTTTTTAATAGTGGGAAAGGGGGTTTGGTTATTGAAATGACTTTATTCAGAATCCAGCTCTAAAACTTACTACCAGGGAGCATGGGATTGCTCATCAGAGTCCCTTTCCTTCCCAGGAATCTGATCAGGTAGGAAAGAAACGGATGACATCTTCTCATCAACAGACTGTCATATCACTTTCAGGCTGAGGGAGAGACTGCTCTTCCTCTCTCAGTCTGGTTCCTGCTCTGTGCAGGGAGGCCCTAAGTACCACAGGGAGTGACGAAAGGGATACACCCTCATCAGACTTGCAGGAGAGAAACAAACTTCATTAAATCTGCCGTGAGTTTAAGAAGGATGTGTTTCTCCAGCATGTCATAGTCCTGAACACTAATGCCATCATACACTGTATAAGCTTTACTCTCACTGGGACAGAAAGAACTTTCTAGGCCTTCCTTTCCTCAGCCATAAGATGGGAATAGAAATACTTATGTCTCCTTAGTTGTTGTAAGAATATAAAATATATTTATCTGGTATATGTAGCACTTGATACATGGCATTTAATGAACTTAAATTTCTCCTTTTAGATGCTATTTATGTCATTAGTATGTTTAGAGTGGTTATAGATGCCTTTTAATAAACAGCTGTGATGTCGCAGCTTCTCTGCTTGCTGTAAGTTACCATGTCTTCTGTAGCCGAGGAAAGTCCCTCCAGGCTGAGGAAAGTTTCTTATTCAAAGGAGCACAGCTAGTAAGTGACCAAACCAGGATGAGAAACAAGGATGCTCTGAATCAAAAGTCCCTTATTTGGGAATGACATTCCTATTCACACTTACCAGACATGGAACCTGAGGCTTAAAAATGTTGTGCAAGCAAAATGATAACTGCTAGAGTTGCAAGACTTTGCTTTCTTCCAGGCCAATGCTGCAATGATACAATGACTGGAAAAGATAAACCCCTTGTAGTGCTGGGCACGAGTATTCACATGCCCTTCCCCCCAAGAGTTGCCAGAGCTGTGGATTGGGCCAGGTGCTAATTGTCAATGCAGATGCAGCAGGGTTTCAGATACTATGAGCACTGAGGAAAAGAGGAGGAAGCTGCTCCTTGCTAAGGGACAAACCAGGTGCCTGTGGCCTCCACGCAGCCTCACAATTAGGCCTGCAATGAGAAGATCCACTGGCTGCAAAGAGCCATTAGAAGAGCTTCAAGCCTTTTTTTTTTTTAATTCTCTCTCCCTCCCTCCCTTCCTCCATCTTCCTCCCTCCCTGTCTTTCTTTGTCTCCCTCCCTCCCTGTTTGCCTCCCTCCCTCCTCCTCTCTCCCCCCTCTCTCTTTCTCTCTCTCCAAGGTTGAAAAATGAGCAGTGTGGATCCTAAAGTAGTCTACACTGAAGCAGATGGTGTGTCTGATTAGCAACCAACTAAAAAGACAACATTACTTAGAGATTAGGTTCTCATAGGGACAAATCTGCTCTGAGGGCACAGGAACTTGGATTTTCTCTCAAACACCCCTCAGCGCTGCCTCCCTGCAGATGTAGTCAGCCTTTCTCCCCCGAGCACTGTGGAGCACTTTTGAGCTTATGCTGGCTTGGTCTCTGGAGTTCTCAGTTTAAGGTGCAGTCATTCTGCGGGGGCAGGTGTTGTGACTGATGAGGATGCATTATCCTGTGTGATGCCACTGAGTCTGCACAAAGATTCTACAAGACCATCCCATGACTAGGCCCATTGTACAGAAGAAAGAACTGAAATGCATTAAGATTAAATAACTTCCTGAAGGTCACACATCATGTCGGAGTTGAGGTTCATGGAATCTAATAAAACATTGTTTGTGTGGTTCAGAAGAGGCCCCCACAGTGAACCATTAGCAGAGGACAGCTGCCAAGCATGACAAGCTACAAAACTGTGGGAAGGCCTGGAGCAAGAGAAACTATGAAGTGCCAAATCAGAAGCATGTCACCCTCACCTCACCCTGTCCTTCTAGCATACAAAATGTGGGCCTTCACAAAAGTACTCTACGGAAATGGAATAAAAATGGAAAAAGAATCTAAAGCCAGAATGGGATGAACTTAATAGACTAAGGCCCTTTTATTCATTAAGGTCTATCTTTCTCCAACCCTGAAGGCAAACATGTTACGATCAGGGACACTAAGACTCCTGGCTTGGGGTCATGGACAGATATCAAACATAAAGAAACTCCTTTATTGTGAAGAATCTAAAGGATAACTATTTGGATACTGCAAGGAATAGAAGAAAAAACAACTATACCATCAATGATAACAGCTCCTTTTAGCCTGGGATGCTGTGAACGTGATGCTGTGTTCAGTCTTGAAATGTCTCAACCATTTCATTGGCCCACACAACAACTTTCTAAGACAGACACTATTATTATAGTTCCATTTTTCTGTCATGCTTACTAAGGACAAGTGAGGTTAAGAAAAATCACTCATGGTCATACAGCTGAAAAGGGCCTGAATGAGAAATTAAACTGAAGTATAATGTGACCTAAGGACCAGTACCCTTGGCCAGTGAATCATTTTCCTTCTCCTCCAGAGTACCCTAAAAACGGATTATAAGGTGGTGTTCCCCATATCCAAGAGAGTGCTTTAAAGCCTTGTGGCCCCGCCACTTGATATCAATGCAAATGTTCAAGGTTGTGAGTACAAGTTAAGGCCCAGGACAATGCTCCAGGCAGTTTCCACATCCCGCAGTTAAATGAGTGCAGGCTCAAAGCTAATTGTGTCCCTGAGGCAGCGGACAATTCACAGGGAGAATAACAGAAGGAATTTCATTATGGCCTGAACTTGGACAGAGGAATCAAACTCACCTTATTTAAGAGTACAGAAAGAGACACTTACCCAAGAGCAATGGACACCAGGAAGTGCCTATGAATTCAGATTTTATTCCTTTGGAACTCTTAAGACTTCACAAAGGGGAAGAGCTGACAGGTCCCTCTGGGACTATTTTAGGAAGAGAGTTCACTTAGCAAACAAACAGTGGACAAAGCATGACCTCTGAGCTGTGCCTGTGAGTTGACTGCTCTCACGCGTGAGCTAAGGAGGTAGGGACTCATACTTGGCATCCTCTTGAAAATGAGTCCCTGAAGAGCACTTTGCCTAATTCGAGTCTCTAGATATGTCAAGGAAAGAATTTGCTCTGCTTTTGTAACTGTTACAACGCTAGGGCTCACTTTCTGTCAATTAATATTAATCATAGCATTTTACTGAATCTAAAATTCAGACATGTGGCAGGACTGGAAAGCAGCAGCTGTTTAGCTTACCCTCTGATTCTGCAAGCCCTTGGGGTCCCCTAGCAGCCTGGGAGATGTGGCTCCAATAAAGGCATTACCCCTGCAAGGGGAAATGACCCCCATGGCCAGTCCTGGACTTGCAAGCTCTCCGTTTGGCTTCATTGTTCAGCTGGGCCCCTGGCAGCTCAGAACAACGAGGAATGGCCAGGTAGCCCAGCTCTCTGCTGTCTGTGCAGCACTGAATGTCGTTAGAGGTGTCCTTGTCAGGTCCCTAGGACAGGACTTGATTTGTCCTAGTAGTGACAACACCAGAAATCCTGGGAGGGCCTGGCAGAGTAGGAAGGGGTAGATATATTTCAAAGCCTTGAGAATGGGGGTGATTGATTTGTCCGTGGAGGCCAGAACTTTAAAAACAAAAAAAACCTCCATTATATGGAACTATGCTACTATAGGAAATGCAACTATATGTATGTCTACCAATTCCCGAAGATGAACATATTTATTATGTATCATCAACATATACTAATAAAGAAGGAAAAGTATTTTAAAAAGAAAAGCAACTAGACTTACCTGAATTAGTCTTCCCTTACTTGGCACAAATGATCTTGCACAAACAAACCACATCATATATGCACTGGACTGATCTAGTGTCATATAACTGTCTAAGCTAGCAGGAAGCTATATATTTGAATATAAAAATAATTACACAAAGAATGATTTTCTTCCCAATCACAGACTAATCAGGCCCAAAATCTCCCAAATGAGTGGTCAGTGAGGATTTAAATAAAAAAGATAAGTGATATGATTTCAGGGCTCCTGAAGGAACAAAACTTTCTAGCAGAATTTAAGATTCTTTGGGTGCTAAGACAAAAAATTTCTCTGGGTGGCTCGTAGTTATCTGGGTTTCAAACAAAGGAAGGAAATAGTGAGGAAATCCACGAAACTGAGCAAGACCTTGAGTCAGTACAAAGACATACCCATGTAGTAAATTATGTTCATTACGAGAACTACTGTATCTCGAGATTAACACTCATGCAGAAGTGAGATGCCTGCAGCTACAGCCTCTATCTAGTGAACTGGGATTGGAGTCAGGCATTTTCAGCTGTGGCCTTACTTTGTCTTTTGATGCATTATGGCCTCACAGGCCAATATAGTCCTCAGCTGATACCAGTGATTTGTAGAGTTTCATTGACTACAAATCCAAGCCCATCTCCAGACAAGGGGCCTGTGGCTGGGACAGAACCACAAGTAAACATTGAAATCAACAGATTAATTTAAAATCCTGCTCACAGCCACTTGGTAATGGTCTCCATCACTTCCCCATGTCTCTCTCATATCCTTAACTCTAGGGATAAGATTTAGACAGCAATTTTGGATGCACCATGCTCACCAGGCATTAGAAAAAGACATCTTTATAGCAAAGTGGTTCCTGGATATTTCTTTGATTACCGGACAATTTGCATAAATATTCAGGCTTCACTCACTGAATACATTCCTGTTGGGTGGTGGCTGATCCTCTGAATCCTAAGACTTCTAGCTTCCTGCATAGTTTGGTTCTTGTTTTATCATTGACATTAATGGACAGAAGAATTTTTGACATTAGGAAGGGTTGATCATAGTGCACAGAAAACAGTGATGACCTCCAAAGTCATTCTTCACCCTCATTGAAACAAGTAAAGACATGCAGTTTTAGAATATATAATGCATTTGCATGGAGCAAAATGTATGATACAGCAGTGCAAAATGTCACTGTAAATTAGGTGAAGCATTGATGTGAGCTTCTAAAGCTTTCCTGGTCATATGTGGAGGAGCTTTGGATGCTGAGTTCACAAACATCAAAAACAAGGAACTAGGGACAAGCGGACTCCAGGGTTCGATTCCTGGCACCATATGCCACACTGGCCCCACCCCCCAGGGCATGTTGAGCCAGTGACCAAATCCATGGTGGTGCACACCTGTAATCCTAGCACTGGGGAGTCTGAAAACAGGAGGATCACTACAAGTTCAAGCTATGTAGTGAGATCTTGCACAAAATTTAAAAAAAGAAAACCTAAACCTAAGGAACTTTCAGCTTCTTGATAGTGGGGTACTGATCAGAACATTCCATGACTATTAGTTTGAAAGGACTGGAATCTCTGACCACAACTTGCTCAAATCCTATCATTCCTTAATCTCCGAAAACTGTTATTATGTTAAAAAAAATGTAAAGAACAGATGGTAAGCACAAAAGGCCAAGAGACAGTAAGTAGCATATATATATTTGTTTATATGTGTTACCATCTTTTCATACTTTAATTTTGACCAGGTAAATTCATTATCCATTCAAGAAAAATACACATTTCTCTAAAAACTAAAAAAGTCCCTTGTACATCTTACACATACTTAAAATGTTTATATTTTTATTCTCAAATTTGTAGTGATCCTCCTCAGTCTCCCCAGTGCTAGGATCACAGGTGTGCGCCACTTGGTTTCAGTGGCTGGCACAGTGCCTGGGGCCAGCATAGCACATGATACCAGGGATCAAACCCATGTCCTTGCACTTTCCAGGGAGGCACTTGACCCCTGAGCCATCTCCCTGGCACCATACTGGAAATTTTGAGCATTTCTCACATAAAGATTCATTCATTCAAAGGAGATTCCCAGTTCCCTTCTAGGTCAAAGCAGCAATAATAAATCACAAGAGGGATGGAGGGAATAAACTACTTATATCAAAAAGACTTAAAGCATAGAATTCCAAACTTACTATATCACTGCATTAAGCTTTGCCAGGACAACAAACGATGCAATCTAAGCTTTTAAAAACTCAATTTAGATTCTGATATCTAAGCTGTCAGCTACTTCCTGCTTTCCAGCTCATGCGGACCAAGTGAGCTGTTAAAAAAGAGATGTTCCGGTGCCTGAGGAGTTGCTCTTCCTTGCCAGGCTCCAAAAGAGGCCCCACTCGACACAGTCGACACTTACCTTGCTTTTTAAAGAGGTTGCTCTGGACAATCTCGGTCATGGACTGCACCTTCTGCTTCTGCAGCTTCACAGGAGGGATGCAGGTATAGAACTCATACAAGAGCTGGCTGAGGGCAGAAAGGAAGGAGTCAGCCAAGTAAGTTAGGTCCGTGTTTGCTCTCTGACAACCCTGGCATCGTTCCCTGCACTGCTAGCTCCTGGAGGCACAGAAGTTGCTTCCTTGACCCCCCACCTCCTGGCAGAGCATCAGGAATATAGCAAGCCCTTAGTAAACATGTCAGTTTTGTTGGTTTTGAATAACAGCATTGATTTAAACTGCAAATATTAAAGAACTATAAAAACTTGAAGAAACCATCAATAACCCCAAGTGCACCAGGCATGTGCTTCCTATTGAAATTCACCGCACCATTTAACCCTCATAATCCTATGAGGTCAATAGAATGTTTAACCTAATTATGCAAATGGAAAAGCTAGAGGTTAGAAAAGTTAACTAATATTCCCAAGGTTATAGCACTGGGGAGTCAAAGAACCAAACAGGTAAAGCCAGATTCTGAATTCATTACCACATCATTGTATTTGCAAATGCTTCCTGCTTCATGTTGTTTTATGAGTAAGGTCTGAAATCAGAAAAGGCCCTTACTTTTAAAAAAAGATATGAAAAGTTGTTAGAGCCAATTGAGATACCAAAAAAGAGACTGCTCTCCCCAAATAGTGAAGGCAAAAATATCACAAAACAATTATAGTTCCTGTCATTTTTCCAAAATAAACTCATTATGTTCATTCACTCTTCCAAGTACTTATTAAGCATCTACTCAGTATGTGACCAGCAATATGTAGAGAAATCATTTATATAACGGGAACAGACCTGGTCCCAGTTGGCATGGGACCTCCATCCTAATGGAGATTCACACACATGCACAGAGAGAGAGAGAGAGAGAGAAAGAGAGAGAGAGAGAGAGAGAGAGAGAGAGAGAGAGAGAGAGAGAAACAGATAAATCAGTACAATGTGATAAATACACTGAAGGAAATAAATAGGAAATGGTGTCAGAAAATAATGGCCCATGGACTGGGACAATAATTTCATTTGTTTTAAATATTTAGAAGTAGATTTTATGAAAAGATAAACTTTAGTCTGAGCCCTACAGGATGAAAAGAAGGCAGCAAAATTCTTATATGAACAAAGAAAAAAGAATTGGTGAAGAAAACCTTGTGATATCTGAATTTGTACAGAGAATTAAGAAACTGCACTGATGATAACTTCTTGACTCAGTAAATGTGCAGAAGGTAAACTTTAGGGAAAACCGGGTGAAGAGCACATGGAAATTTTATACCATGTTTGTACCCCTTTTCTAAATATAAAAATATTCAATGTAGAATCTTTAAAATACCTTTTAATATTTTATCTGGGAACTTAAGTGAATGGAATAAAAAGAAGAAAGTACTATATGTTGGATTCAAACGTTCCTATTCCAACACCTGGTTCACATTAGAATCATGTGTTCACACATAAGAGAAATGAAATTAGAAAGCAAAAGGCAAAATAGAACCAAGCTCTGTTATCTCGGGAAGTGTCCTTAGGGTGTTCTCATCTGCAGCTGTAGGGTCTACTGGGAAAAAAACTGGAACCCAAATCAACTTTTGAGCCCAGCTGAAACAGAGACACTTGGCCTAGGGATCAATTTCTGAATCTATAGGCTTGCAATCTGCATCTCCAAAGAGGGATGCATATTATAAAGTGATTTTCACCAAAATCTGGCACAAGAAAAGGTAAAACTGACACACTGGGCCCTTTAATGAGGCCCCTGCCATGTGTTCTCCCAGTCTCCCACTGAGCGTGCATCTGAGACCCCCCACAAGGGCCCTTCTTTCCTTTGAGCTCCTGGCTTGACAGCGGCAGGGGAAGGGACATCATAAGTTCTCACCTGAGTAACTTCGCATCAAAGACCATTTCCACATCGTGGAGGACAGATGGGATGTATTTCAAAGCTGCCACCTAGGTGAAATGTGAAATAAACATGAGTGACACTCACATCTAACAACACTGGGCTAGTGAGGGGGACACTTTGTGACACAGCACAGATCAGAGAAGAATGGCCCTGCATCCTGAATACTACCATAATGACACAGACTCTTCCGGGAGACCGAAACATAGGCGTAGTCTCCTTTGTACAAAAATAAACGATCACAGCTTCTATCTTCCAGAACGCAGTTAATGTATTATAATGTGGCCACATACCTCGCAGCAGTAGAGGTGGCTGGCTGGTCAATTTTTATTTCTCCACCTTCTTAGTCATGTGGCTTTGGACAAAATGCTTAACCTCTCTGATGTCTCAATTTTCCTATTTTGCAGGATTATAGGCATTAAAACTAATGAGTCACCCAGAAAAGCACCAGGAGTATTTTGGGCACTCAACAAATGGTAATTCCTATTACTGTGGGAAGATGGTGTGTACTTGGATTGCTAGTGACAGCAGAGATTTGTATTAAATTATTTATATTTTCTCTCCATAGTGAAAAAGAATGGGCATGCGAGCAATAGTGGGCATGTTGTAGCCCACTACTTGGGCTAAGCCCCATGATGGGCTCTTTCCTTTCTTCAAGTTAATGGACACACCCACAGGTAGGAACCGAACCCACCCCTGCATGACAGCACCATTTGCTAAGCAGCAGAGAAAACTGCAATTTCAGGAGAAGATAGGAGTTACATACACAGAAAATAATCTGAGGGAATCTAATGGAAGTGTTGTTTTTAAATGCTTTTTATTTTTCACTGTGTTCTAGCTGCTCTGTCACCAACATACATCATCTTAGCTATCAGACCAAAATGAAGTTTACTTTCTTGAAATGTTAATACTGCGTGCTCACTTGGGCAGTGCATGCACTGAAAATGGTAATGCTAGTAACGTATAAATAAAGGTCCTGCTTAAAGGACTATGAATATTCTTTGAGAGTTTACAATGGAGTAAATACTGTGCTAAGCAGTGTTAATGTCTATCTTCCTAATTATAGTCCTGCAAGGGAAATTCTATTTTTATTAAAAAAAAAAAAAAAAAAAAAAAAAAAAAAAAAAAAAAAAAAAAAAAAAAGGAACCTCAGTCACGTCAAGACTCAAGAAAAACCTCAAGGTCACAAAATTAGCAAGAGCACAGTGGAGGATTCAAAGTTTGACTCAAAAATCACACAGAACAAGATATTAAGAGAAAAGCTGCCCCTGACACACCACATCTTTGTCTCAGTCCCATCTCTGCTCCAGAAGTGATCACTGTTAATATTGTGGTGGTTTTCTTTCCAGGTAACTTTGAACAGATGTACACATCATCATGTGTGTGCACGTATGTGTGTGTGTATTTGTATCCACATATACCCATAAAGACAGCTTGTCTTTGCAGTTGATGAGGGGCCACGAGGTTCTGGCCAGGCAGTTCATGGAGTGTACTTGCTTCATTTCCAGCCATGACTCAGCAGCACCGCAATGGGTATGATAAGCCTCTTCAACCACCCCTGCTCATAGACTCCATGCCAGCTTCAGGATTTCTTAATTATGGTGATGCTGAGGATTAGACTGCATCCTTAGCCCATTTTTTAAATTTTTAAATTTTTGAGGTAGGGTTTCACTAAGTCTACAACCTGCTGAGGCTGGGATCAAACTTGCGATTCTGCCCCAGCTGCCCATGGTGCTGGGATTACAGGTGTATGCCATTGCACCTGCCAGGATTTCTTCATTATAAACCATCTAGTATTAAAATGTTTAACATTCATGTATTTGTGTAGAATCCCTACAGGATAAATATATATGTTGGTAGATCTTGAAAATTATCTAAAAAGTAGTAAGAACTGGTTTCTTTTTA
>PVKN010009819.1:0-23319 GCA_004027915.1 Capromys pilorides
TCCAGGCCCCTGGGGAAAGAACTGCTCAGTAGATGAGACTCCACTTGTGCCTGAGGCAGCCTGCTGCTCACCTTTTGGGCCAATGTGTTGCAGTCCTTGAGCAGGACTCCGGAGAAAGCTTGAGTCTGCTAGGGTGGAAGCTTTTAGAACAGTCTGTGAATGTGCTAACAACCAGCCAACGTGCCTTGCACTCTGAAAGGTCAGGGCTGGGCATTGAGAGGAACCTGGAGCATTCTTCCCCATGTACCTACTCTGTCTGTTTAACTTGCAAAAGAAGGAATACCTTGGAGAAAAAGAGGCTCTTCCACTTAAAATTTTTATTTCCATGTGAAAATGACCAAGGTTGAGCTGAGTTATTTTTGTTTTTAGGTAGACCTACTTTACCCACCCAATTATCCAAACCCCATCCAGCTCTCTTATAGTTACCCCACTTTATCTCTTCCTCTTGACGTTCTGGCCTCTAGCAACTGGTGAAGGGAGACGGGTGCAGAGCTCTGACTTGTATGTGAATAAGATATGCAGAGTGCAAGATACGTGGTCAAGCAAAAAAAAAATGTCTCTAAATTCCGTGGTGTGTCTGAAAATAATGAATACAAGCCCAAGCCTAGAGACCCATGCATTGGTGGAAAGGTTTGAGTACCATGCTGAAAGGCATCCTGTCCTTCAGGCAGATAAGAAGATGGAATTCCCTTCACTCTGAAGTATCCTGGTCCAGCCCCCCATGTGCTCCTCACCAACAGTGGCCCAGCCTCTTTTGCCCAGTCCCTCCCTGGGATTCCAGCAGCACACAGAATCTCCTCTACAGTACTTCATTCTCTTTTATGCTCTTTAGGCATAAAAAAAAAACATAGAAGTCTTGAGTCTTTGCTTCCCAGTCACTCTGAAGAGCCTTGGTGGTGGACGGCTGACCCCAGGCATCATTTCCCCAAGCCTTCAGTGTGGTGCCTGAGCACCTGGTAAACCTTTCTGGAGTCACTGCTGGTGGGTTGGTTGATTGATAGTGGAGACTGCTCTTTGAAAGACTGTATCATTCAGCCCTCTTCTCCTGAGCGATGCTTATTATGGATAACATGATGTCCCAGATTTGAGATTCCAACATCTTTACATTATTCAAAAGCCCTGCAAGTTCCCACCAAGGTGATAAGCCAGTGATACAGGCAAACTAGAGTGTACACATTTAGCCTACTAGGGTCTGAGTCAGGGCAGACCCTGCATTTCTGTAGAAATGATGATAGGACCTATGGCAGTGACAGTGTCCTACCCTTCTGAGAGCTTCAATGCAAATTTGACCCTAAAATAGTGTCTGAGTCAGCACTAGGGTTATAGGGCCAGGTTGGCCTGAGAGTGAACCGATGTTAGAAGGAAATGGGGTCATATGGGCACAAAGGTTAAAGGCAGAGATCATGTGGGTGGTAAGAGCTGCTTCTCCCTCATCCCCGCTGGGGTGGTGTAGCCCAGTCTACACTGCTTAGCACATGCCATCCTCACAAACATACTCACCCTCTGAAACAGAGCCTTGAAAGGCCTTGCCTCTGTTGTCCCCAGGGACAAAATTCTAAGTCCCTGTTCCTTTCTCCTGCTACATCCTGACCTTTTCGCTTCCTGCCCCAATGGGCATCCTGGGGCTGCCGTTTCCTTGTTGCAGGAGGGGCTGCTTCATAGCCTGCCCTCAGCTCCTAGTTCATCCTTCCTGCTATTCTTCTCCACACCCCCAGATTTCCTCTTGGCCACTGTCCTGTCTCACTTCGCCTTTTCTTTGCTAGATCTATAAGACCCAGGAAGGTCCACAGTCCTTCCTGCCAGCATCCTGAAGACACAGGCTACCTATTAGACTCAGCAGAAAAAGAAAGTGGCCCATGAAGGGCAAGGAGGCTTTTGAGAGAGAAAGCTCTTAGTCAAACACAGATATCAAGAATATGAGCAAGGGAACTAGAGAAAATTGCTACCAAAGTAAACCACTTTTGTATAAATGTTCCCTTTATTTTGGTTTTCCCCAGTGTGCCGTTGTTACCTTAAGACTTGGTGAACAGATGCGCTTTTGAAAATGTTGATTAACTTATCCTTTTCCGACCCCTTCCCACTCACCCAAACTCTTGGGAGCAGTGATTACACAAAAAAGCCAACTCAAGCCGCTGAAGTGTTCTTCCTCACCCTAAGTGGCCTTTGATTCTCCAGGTGCAGAAGTCTCAGCTGCATGTAAGCCTTTGATTCCATAGGAACTGAAAAATGGGCCAATTCTTGGACGCCATCTCATCCAGTCCTTTGCTTCCAGAGACAAAAGACCGTGATCTCCTGGGATAAAATGCTCTAGCAGTCATTACCACCCATTTATCCTTCTCCTTTTAAAATTAATGCTACCTCATCCCTTTCCAGCCTGGATCATTAGTGTCTTAAACCTTCTTCTAGGAAGGTATGAGATGGCACTCTTTACCTTCAAAAATTTGTCACATCCTTGGCAGAGACCAAATCCCTAAAAGAAAGAAAAGGAACTGGCTCAAAAGTCAATGGCAGGAGCCTTGCAATTCTTGTTTGAGTCTGTTTCCCATATTCTTATCCAATGTTCTGTATCTTATCCAATGTTCTGTATCCATGAGAATGTAATGTATGAGCATCCTGTCACAATGGCTAGTTGTCAGAAATGTGACTTTTCTCCCATCTTCTATTTTTTTCCATAAAAAGTTTTCACAAGTTCAGTCGATCCCTGTGACAGACATGGCCTACCTTTCTTGTTGAGTAACACGTAAGACTTTATTCCAAAGAAACAGCCTGCTTTGGAGGAGCCTGGAGAGTACTGTGGGAGATAGGTCAGAGGCGAGGAAGCAGGCCTGAGCTGCAGGTGCCAGCTGCTGTGCCATAAACACGCCAGGAACGGGCTGGATTTATGGAGGGCTGGGTCCA
This sequence comes from Capromys pilorides, assembly GCA_004027915.1. Classification (NCBI taxonomy): domain Eukaryota; kingdom Metazoa; phylum Chordata; class Mammalia; order Rodentia; family Capromyidae; genus Capromys; species Capromys pilorides. Next base: position 2,899 of record PVKN010009819.1, read on the forward strand.
TGCGGTATTGATCTTTTCTTATGAGACCTTGGCAAGTGGTTGTGTATGTCCGTTACTAGAGGCTGAGAGGATGAGAATGGGTTTCAGCACTTTCACCAGGAATAAAGAAATCCTCTACTATGATTTAAGCCAGAAGCTTCAGAAAAACAACTGAATTTGAAGTATGATAGTGATGAATTGATCCTGGTTCTGTTCATGGTCAAGTAGAACTTCCTGGAAGTTTCATGCTGAGAAACAAGGTGCTAGAGTAGACTCAAGTTCATTGCTCACTCTCACTATTCCTTTCAGTACTGGGGACTTTGAGTTCTGTCTTCAGATCTGTACATAGACGTGGGTTAAAGAGAACCCCTAAAGGGCCATCCATATATATTCTCTGGAAAGGTCATAATTACTTTAAAAAATAGAAAGAAATGATAAGACCCTGCTCTTTCTTACATATATTTCTCTTTTTCACTATTTTACCATTTTTTACAATGAATTTATTGGCTCTGATTTCTGTAAGATGAGCAGTACTGTGAATAGAAAAACCTGTATTACTCCCCCTTCAAAAAAATTATCATAAAAGAAGCAAAAGATAGTCAGTGGTGATACTGGGGGTAGAATTCAGAGTAAATTAGCTCTATTTTTTAGTTTATCAGAGTGGATGGGCCATGTTTGATCTATTCTCAACTCCAAAGAAAGTCACGAAGAAAAATGGACTGGGTGGTAGGGGGAGTTGAGAGATGTTACCAGAGATACAGGAAGGGGCACAGCCACTGGGAGAGTCTCTCCAGTTCCACTTGGCATGATGAAACACGACTTCCCTAAATTAGCATGCACTTACTTGAAATCCAGAAGAAAAAGTTTTTAGGACTTTAGGTCTACTTGGATGTATGCACATGAGGGAATGCCGTGGGCGCATCGTGATGGCAACTGATGAAGAAGATGCCATGAAGGGTGCCTTAGATAAACCCAAACCTGTATCAGTAATGATTGATAATCATTTTAAAGATATATGTGATAGAGTTTACTTGGCTCTAAAACCTGAGTTTTCTTGTTATTTCTGTTTTCCAGTTGTTGGCACTAAAGACAGAGGGTATGCAGGAGAAATGATTCGCTAATGAATACCTGCTATGGAGATGATTCTCTTGCTTATCATAATGGGGAGTCACTCTTTAAAAGGTTGTCTTTGCCTTTTAGTTATAATGATAGAATTTGTTACAACTTGGCTTGTTTGTTTTTCTTATAGTGAACATTCCAGAAATACATGGGAGAGAGGGCTATGAAGATGAAATTGATGGTGAGTATTACTGTGATTTAGCAGGTAATCATGGAATTGAACTTTGGTTATGAAGATATCAGCAAAAAGAATGCCCAGAGTATTGGTAAGCCAGAATTTAGACTATCAATCAGAGGCAGAAATGGAAAGAGTCCAGAGAAGAATGAAGAAATCATCAATTGTTTTGCCAAGGTTAAATGTACCTTGAGAAAGTTTGTTGAGTTCCCTCTGCCAAATCTGAAACAGGTCTCTTATTCTGAATAACTTCCTACATCAGTGGACTCCAAATCTGGATAAACCTTAGAGGGGAAAACCAAGTTCCTATGTACCCATCACTGACTGAACCTTCCTGTGACCTCCCAAAACAGGCCTCAGTGAGTGAATGTGAGTGTGCATAATCTCCTAAGCCAGCCATGGTACATGGTTCCCAGCTTGGGTGACACCTTGGTCCCACTATCCAAGACTACAGATCTTGTTTATTAAAGACTTAGTTATCTTTGTCGACACTACACATCTCCTATTTTTGTATTTATTCCAAGCTTTATTGCTGTACTTCAAGTGCACAGACCGTGGGAGGCTGAAACAGCTGCCCTATGGAGCGCAGATGTGATTTCTCCTACCCATTCAAACCAGTGCAGGTCTCCCTGGGTTTCCCTGAGTGCCAGCATTTGTTCACAAGCCTCACCAGTAAGCTTCCACTCAGCACAACTTCAGAGTAAGACTGCTTTCGAGAGCAGCAGTTTATAGATCAGCTGCTTTTAACCTGACTTTAATTAAAGTCTTCAAGTGTAGTTATAGAAACCAGAGTGAGGGACCCAAACAGTACCTTGTTAATGGGCTTCGGGCTTTCCCTGCCAAACCCAGTCCACCTCTCCTTTTATGGGCAACAGTGCAGCTGACCTTCATGGGGAGGCTGTGACAGATCAAGCTGCAGAAGCACTTGATGAAACAAAGCAATGCAGAGTCAGGATCTACAAAGCCTGCTCCTTAACTGCCTGCTTACGCTGTGCCATATATGAATCATCTAATTTCTTTAAGCCTATTTCCTCTCCCACTGAAAACATGAATAAGGGGCCAATACAGACCACCCATCCCATGTATTCCAATAATCTAATGACCAATCCCCTAGCATTGTTAGCCACCCAGTGAGATATAATCCACTGGTAACTTGCTTGCCTAATGCATGCCAGGCCCTGGGTTTGATCCTCAGCTCCACAGATGCAATCTGTGATCACCCACCTAATGTAAGCCAAATTACTAAAATGCTGAATGTTTAATACTTGTAATCTGTCATACAGCAAGCACTTGACCAACAGTTCACTTAAGTATTTTAATAAGATAATGAAGTCAAGTTTATTAATATTCCTTTTTAAAGATAGGAGAGGGGCCAGGGAGATAGATCAGTAGCATAAGCACCTGCCTAGCAAGCACAGGGTCCTGAGTTCAATGCCCGGTACCACAAAAAAAATAAACAAATAAATGATACAGATAGGAGAACAGAGGCAGACTTAACTTGTTCAAAATGGCACTGCTAGAACATAGCAAGGCTGACCTAGAACCCAGACAGCCTACTTCCTAGGTTCCTACTACTTGCTCCTGTGCCTCAGGCTAGGGGCCTCAGTCATTTGCCCCAGAAATAAGCAATGCACAAAAACTCTTGTGTTTTATGCCATAGATGAGTATGAGGTAGACTGGAGCAACTCTTCATCCCCAACCTCAGGGGCTGGAGACCCCTCAGCAGACAAAGAGAAGAGCTGGCTCTATACGCTGGACCCCATCCTCATCACCATCATTGCCATGAGCTCACTGGGGGTCCTCCTGGGGGCCACCTGTGCAGGGCTCCTGCTCTACTGCACCTGTTCCTACTCCGGCCTCAGCTCCCGCAGCTGCACCACACTGGAGAACTACAACTTCGAGCTCTACGATGGCCTCAAGCACAAGGTCAAGATGAACCACCAGAAGTGCTGCTCGGAGGCGTGACGGATTGCACCTGAATCATGCCTGACGTTTCATTCCAGTGAGAGGGGCTGGTGAAGATTACATTTTTCCCCCTTTGGAAACTGAATGCCATAATCTCGATCAAACTGATCCAGAATACTGAAGGTATGGACAGGACAGATAGGTGAATTGAGGGAGAAAGGGAGATGCAGCCATGGAGGAAATTGTAACCCGCCAAGGACTGCGATGGCTGAGTCACTGCGAAACAGGGCCACGCTCTCAGCTAAGACAAAGACAGGAGCCCATCTCTTCATGGTCACAGTTCGATTTTGTTTGTGAGGTTGTTATTCTTATTAATTATATTTCATTTCTTTGGTCTGTGAGCAACTCAAAGAGGCAGAAAAGAAGAATAACTTCTCCCACAGGAAAGAGGGACAGTGATCAATGGATACTCTCTGCTTTCTCTTTCTAATCAACACTTGAAAAGCAAAGGGTCTTTTCAGCCTTTCCATCTTTAGAAGTAAAACTTTAAGAAGGCCATCCGGTTTATCCCTTCCTCTAGTGGGTTTAGGATTGAAGGGATTTGCTGTGGTGGGCGCTCTGCCGGCCACCCCAACAAGCTGCCACTTCCAGTCCTAGCATCTAAGTAGGATATTGTTGCCTTTAACTTTTTTTATCCAGGGGAAATTTGCCATTTTAGGGTCAGCTTGAGCAGCTTTTCTTATATAGAGAATTAACAGAAACAAGAAAGGAAACTTCACACTTCAAAACCGATAGACACACCTCCACATTAAAAGCGGACAAGCCTTAAAGTGCTTTGTGAATAGGAGCCATTCACTGCATCTAGACCCAGAGCTTACAGCTGGAGAGCTTCCCTTGTGGGGCCTCTGCTGATGGTTTTGCCTTTTTTTTCCCTCCTTGTTCTTCTAAAGTCTATACATATTAATGTGCATGCAGCACACACTTACACGCACACACATTGTTAGGTTTCTAAGGCCCATGAAATAAAGGGGCTGATATTGTCAGAAGCAGGTGAGAAAAGACACTTCTTGGTATGGTTTCTCCATCAGTAGGATGTGCTAGCTGGTCAAAAGAACATCTGAAGAAGGATGTGAAGAACAGCTGGAAAAGAACGGAAGAGATGCCCAAGCGTTACAATCATGCACTGGCAAAGGCTGAGCAGTATGAATACAGACACGTTGATTTCTCCTTTGGGTGACAACCACCACTCCATCCCTTTGGGAGATTCAAGGGAACAGTTGTGTGACAGCTGATTCTACCTAGAAGTCTGTAAATACTATGGAGTGAGCAGCTCACTACACTGCTTCAGCCCCAGAGAGGCTTACATTCTTATTCATATACGTACTCCCAACACACACACACACACACACACACACACACACACACACATTAATTTATGTGTTTTTTATTAAGTGCCTTGAAAAAAATGAAGAAAAATATACTTTCTCTCTGGGTAGAAATCATGAATATCCTAAAAGTTAAGGCATTTCCTCCTTCCCTGACTTCAATGGCTCCATTCTCAGTTCCCTCAACTCACCGCTGATCCTATTAATGGAATGAGCCCTGCTACCCAACAGGTAGTCTTAACCCTAGGTGACTCTCAACTACTCCAGAAAAGGAGGCACTGGGAATAGAATGAAACCATGTGAGGGATAAGATTGTTCACTTCAAGATCCAAATTTTATTTTGTATTAATGCTTAAGAATTGCCTGCATGCTAGAAGTCCAAGCAGGATGTCCAGTCTGTTGCATATCAGTGGCAAACTGTCAGACCATTTTTGCTGCTATGGTCACCTCAGTTCCATTTGTCTCACACCCAGGTGAAAGGGAAAAGGTGAATGGCACTGGCTAGTTTCTTTAAATGTTAACTTATGAAAATGCTAGTTCAAATGGTAATGTTACAGTGTTTCGTATGCAGAGAAGGAGAATTCGTACTGACAGCTATTTATTCACGCGTGTGTCTTTGCGCACCTTTGAGTTCTCTGTATCTGCTGTGTATGTGAATGGTCACGTGGGACTCAGTGATGGTGTTGTGACTTTGACCTAGGGCCCAAATGTGACTTCTGATCTCAGCACTTGTTCGCACAGTGGTAGTTAGAGGTGAAAAGTGAAGCTGTCAAGCCACAAGGGCTTAGTGTTAGATGCCCTCTGAACTGAGCATGCAGTAGAAGCAAGTTTTAATGAGCTCACTCTGCTCTTCACCCTCCTACACAGCTTGGTGTTCAGAAAGATAGGAAGTTCCAGAAATTTCCAAAAGAGAAGTTCTAAACCCCATAGGGGTGTCCTGGCGCTCTCATACTCATTGGGCCATTTTACTGTAATTCCCCAAAGACCATCCCTGTCTCAGGCCTGAAATTCACCTCTAAGTTATTACATCCCAGCCTGCATCCTTCTAAAAATCCTACATCTATGTTCACCACTGGCTGATTTGAGGCCCTTAGTGAGCCCTGAGTACTGAACAGAGCAGGGTCCTCACTGTAGATAGATACCTCACTGAGGCTGGAGGCTGGGTCCTCTTCTGACTTGGTCAGGGGATGCCTTGGTGTGTTTATTATCTTTGTCCACAGGTAGGCAAGCTGACCTGTCTCCTTGTCTCCCCTTTGCAAAACTCAACTCACAGTACTGATCTCCTTTTTGCCTTGTACTCAATGACATATTACCTCCACGCTCTCTGGGACCAGGCAGTCAAACAGGGCCACAGGGTTGCTGTCTCTCTTTGGTGGGGTTAGGGAATTTTCAACAATGAGGGTCCAAGGAATGAGCATGAATGACAGAAAAGAAACAAGGGAAAAAGTTAAACTCATGCAGAAAGGGTTTGCAGTTAAAGGTATTCAACCATTTGCTGGCTGAGCCAGATCATGGGAACTTGAGAGCTTTTACTGTGATTCTTCAATGTAAAAAATAAATAACAATGTCAAACTGTGTTTATATGATTTGTACAAAGCCTTTTTAAGATTGCTATTTAAATAAACATTATACCAGAGATATTCTTCTACACTGTCATTATTGGAGACAAAGAAACTTGGGGCTCAGGTAACCAAGTGATCCCAGGGTATTGGAGACTTTCCTGGACTTCAGCAGCAAAAGCCTAACTCATATCCTGGGAAACGTCTTGTCTAAATCAGCTTGGCCCTTCCATGGAGAGAGTAAGTAATTTGTCTGTCTTGTTATTCCTAGAAGGGCATCAGCCCCTTTATTGGGGGGTCAGTCCTAACCTTGTAGCCCAATCTAGTCCAAATAACCTGCCTCCTAATGCTATTGAGATATGTGAGTCAAGGGCTCAACATGTGAATCTGAAAGACACAAGCATCCCTCACCCCAAGAAAACTAAGAAGATTGGTCATTCTCTTGGAACAGTATTTCTCATTGAACTCAGCAGGGTGTGTTGGCTTTTACAACATAAAGGTATTACTGAGCTTGGTGATGGACCAGCTGGCCAGTGGGCTGCTATTAGTCTTGCCTGGTGGACAGCAGGGGCTGCAATATCTACAAATAATTCTCCTCTCTGGACATTGCCACATCCTGCAATTTTAGAAGCTCTGCTTCCTGTTCAGATTCTTGATTATCAATGTCCGGTGATTCTAGCTTCTGTGACACTGCTTCGTGAAGTGTGGTCCTTGGCCAGAGGCATTAGCATTATTTGTGAACTTGTCAAAGATGCAGGTTCTTGGGCTCTATCCCAAATGTATTGAATCAGAAACTGGGGGTAGGGCTGGAGATCTGTTCCTGTAGGACCACTGGTGAGTGCAGAAGCTATGCTGGGGATCCTTTACCTGTTAGTTATTGGGTGCAAATCAACCAGACTGTGACCAGTGAGCACTCAAGGAAGCCAGGTATATTCCTTAGTAGTGCAGTAAGTTCCTAGGCAAGGAAAAGGAAGAAAGAATTTTTTTTTTTTTTTTTTTTTTTTTTTTTTGTCACAAATACCTTTCTTCATAGAAGCCATGAACTAAAGCTAAATTTTCCCCTTTCTGGGGTTCCATTCATCCCCCACCTAAAGGACATTTGGAGCCATCATTTATTCAAGAAATGTCTTTGAAGGGGCTGGCCAGACAGTTAAGCAGACTAAAGCTCCTGCTTAGGCAGAGTGCAGCCACCGGGGTTGGATCCTCAGTGTGCCCTGCCAGCCCTGCCCCCAGGGTGTGTTGAGCCTGTGATTGACACTGGGCATAGTAGCCCATGCATGTAATCCCAGCATTTTGGAGGCTGAAAACAGGAGAATCATGAGTACGACCTACGTAGTGAGACCCTGGAGACCTTGTACTAAAGTTAAAAAAAAAAAATCTTTGAGTACTTCTTGATTTTTGTACTCCAAACTGGGGACAGAAAGGAACTAGATAGACAAGTAAAATAAGGACTGATTGGTGTGTAAATTAACAGATGGCTCTGGTAAAAAAAAAAAAAAATTAATTAGGCACAGGCTTGTAGTTTCAGCTTCCCAGGAAGCTGAGGCAGGACAATTGCTTGAGCTCAAGAGTTCAAAGCCATTCTGGTAACATAATAAGACATCTGGCTGAAAAAATGAAGAAGGAAAAGAATACTAGGATCACAATCTGCTCAGTGTTGTATTTAAACAAAATCCTATACAGGTGAGGAAGAGTGAGCTAAGCAAAATGCTCAGGAAATGCTTTGCAAGGAGTACAGGGCAAGGACTGCTGTGGCCAGGAGGTTGGTGTGCTCCGAGGAGCGCAAAGCAGCTTTGGCGCTCCTGAGCACCCGCGAGAGCTGTGAGAGCCACGCGGTGGGAAGCAGAGCCAGGCCAAGGACCTTCAAGGTCACAGGGAGGAGACGCTCTTGCTCTGTGCCGTTCTCCAGCTTTCTTAATTCGCAGACAGGGTACCCCGGCCCACTGCTTCCTCAGGGCCAGCTCGGACACCACAGTCAGGTCGCAGCCTCCTCTCACTTCCATCCTCGCGTGATCCTCACACTCACTGCACGACTCAGAGGAGCCTGTATCTATAGCAGCAGTGACCCCAACAGGACAAACAGGTTACAGTGAAAGCGTGTTCTTTCTGTCCTTTGTTTGAGCTTTGGGTATTTTTAAAGTCCTAATAAACTAATAATATCTCCTGGTCCCTGGCCAAGATTTTTTTTTCTTGTCTGTGTCCTTCTGGAAGTGTTTACATGATCCTCAGGGGAGGCAGGCCAGGCAGTGAGATGCAGTTGGAATGGGCCCATCCTTGAGGGAAACAGGACCCATCTGGCTGCCCGGGCTGCCTCTGTCCTGCAACTGTATTGGTGGTTAGGGTGGGTTGGGAGGATCCTAGAGACGTGGCAAGACGACTTCCTGTTCTCACAAGTTTCTGCCTCTCATCCCAGGCTGAGGTGTCTTCTTCTGAGGGATGAGATGTGAGGTGGGGCTGGGGAATCTTGATGATCAGAACAGCAAATACCACCTGCTGTGGGTCCTGAGAGCTACACTGGGACTTGGACTTGGACACCAGATTGGTCAACAGCTCCGGCAGGTCCCTAAGAGCCTGTGGCCACCCAAGGTTGAAACAAAGGCAGGGCTGCCCTGACTCCCTCCCCTTGGAATTCCTGAGCCTCCCAGGGCAGGTCCTCCTCATTCCTGAGTTTCTTCAGTGAGGCTGAGGACAGGCTCCTGGCAGAAGACACACCTTCCAAATTCTCCCAGGAGGATGCACAGAGACCTCCACAGCAGCATGAGTGAAGTTTTTCTGCAGCTGATCCAAAATCGACACCTGTTTCCTCTCCCTTCCCTGCCAGAAAATTCCACAGACTGGGCGTGTGTGCATGCATACACGTGCACAGGCATACTTCTCTCCCCCCAGGTTAATAAACCCTGAATGAAGCAAAAAGCCTTTTTGCTAAGGAAATGCACTCCCATTTCTCATCCTCCTGATGCCAAGTGGTTCAGATGCGACATGGCCTGAGTAGGCCCATATGGAGCAAGCCCTGACCTCCAGCCCTGCCAGCCTAGGTATAAAAGTGCCCAGCCTTTTGCAGACAGCCCCCCAGATGAGGCTAAGCATTAAGTGTGTGAGGGTGTAGGCTGCTTGTCCTAGGTCCTCCACAAACCTACAGGTGTAGGCAGCTACAACTTGGTATGGACCCCCCTGAGATTCAGATAGCTGCCCCTGGAATAGTGTACTTCCAGCTAGGAGGCTCGGGTGCAGCCCTTGGAGCCCCCAGAGTGGCAGGAAACCTGCTGCAGAGCCCGTGGCCCTGGTGAGCAAATCTCATCCTGAAGTCCTTGACTGCTGTGGCTGGGAAGTAGCACAGCCTTCGCTGCAGGTGGCGAGCTACATGGCAGGCCAGCAGGTTGGCTGGTGCCACATACCATGTTGCTGGATTGCCCTTCTCCCTGCTCCTCACCTCCCCTGGTCCTCAGCTCGCCCTTCCTTGAGCATTCATCATGTCCTCTCTAGCCAACTATCTTTTTCTTGTTGCTGTGTGCAGATTTTTTTTTAAATTTTAGTCTATATTTGTACTACATAATGTTTACATTCCTTGTGGAGGAGTTGGTACATGTACACAATGTATCATAATTCCTTTTGTTCCCAGCCAACTACTTTTATGCTTCTGGGAGTTCAGAGAAAATTCCCCAGGGTTTGCCAGCCCCCCAGTATATTTGGACACAGCATGGATGTAGGGAAATGGTGTTGTCAGGAGGCCAAAGGACATTCTCCCTTCTGCCTCTGACTGTGTGACTTGGGTGACACAGCTTGGCTTCCCCATCTGTGAAGTGAACATTGAGCCCCCAGCTCTGACATCCAGGTATGGTTTTGTTTGGCTGTTGGTGTCTGTGCTGCACAACCCCGTAAGGAAGAAACTTCATGGGTGCTTGCTTCTCTACAGTCTCTCAGTCCCATCTGCAGAGACACAGAGATGGCACCTTTGGGTGCAGTTATACCCTGGAGCTAGACTCCGACTCCAGCTTCCCAGTGGCACAATTTCTCCTTTCCCCAGTGTCCTTAATGCCTATCTATTTACACAGAAATTCATGTATTCGTTGTCTCCACACCTACCTCTGCTGGAAGGAATTTATGCATGGGTCCATCTGTATCACAACATTTTATATTAAAAATATAAAATGATGTGCTCCATTGGGTGCTAGGAAATGCTGGATGATAAGGACCTAGTCCCTGTCTTCAGGGAGTTTCAAGGCTGGAGAAATGAATTGAACTAGTAAATTGCAGGAGCACACAGCCATATCCTAGCAACCATGGGAAGAGATGAAAGCTGAAGTGCAAGGAGCTGAGTGAGCACGCAGCAACGGAGGATCGGACTGTGTGAGTGGCACGAGTAGGAAACGCAGGGGGCCGAGTTGACTGGCAGAAAAGCTGGGCTGCACGAAGTGTGGTGGCTGAGGGGAAGGAGGAGCGCATCACACTCACCTCTGCACCGGCATGCCAGTTCCTACCGGGCTTCTTCTGGGTGTACCCAATAGAGCTTGTTGGATGAACGGATAATGCATGCCTTTGGAGAGTCATCAAGCTTCTGAGTGTATACAGATGAAAATACAAGTATTTTAGTCCTTGCTTATTACCACTTGTGTTCTACTATAGTAGAAAATACGCAAATATTTTCTGACTCTGACCAGAGGAACTATGTTCACAAATTCCAACATAGAGGTAGTTTCTATTAATTTCTGTTTAAATATGATAACATAGGTCAAATGTATTATTCAGATTAAAATTCTGTTGAAACAGTTGGAGGGCTTCCACATTTAGCAAATAAAAATGTTCAGCCCATATGGAAAACAGTATAGCACTTCTTCAAAATATTAAACATAGGGTTACTGTGCATTATGGCTTGCACCTAGATGTTCCCCCAAAGTGTCATGTGCTCATAGGTGAGGCCTTTTGGAGGTGGCTGAATCTAGGACAGTAATGATGAACCTTTTAGAGCTTTCAATGATACAAACAGCCCATTTCAGCATGCATGCTGTAGGCTCACCACCACTGATCTGTGTGTGTGAATATGGATTGTAGGTATGTGCTAACCAAGTTAGTCCACTGATTGGTTTAACACAGTTCTGAGCATGGGTAATGGGAAGGCCCACACTGGGTGTGAGTGGCACCATTCAATAGGCTGGTAGCCTGGATGGCATAAAAGGGAAAGGAATGCACTTGCTCCTCTCTGCCCTCTTGTCTGCCCTGCCATGGACTGGTAGAGTATTTTGTCCCAGCAATAAAAAAGTAACTGAGATGCCATGTGATTCAACAACTCCACCTTTAGGTATTTATACCCAAAATAATTGAAAGCAGGAACTCAGATATCTGTGTATCCGTGCTATAAGAGCATCATTCACAATAGCCTAAAGGTAAAAACAATACAAATTCCCATCAACATATGGAACAATACCAAGATATGTATATACATATGTGTCATATGCACAGTGGAGTACTATTTAGTCTTAAAAGGAATGATTTTCTAACACACATTTCCACATTAATGGACTTTGAAAATATTATGCTAAATGACGTAAGCCAGACCCAAAAGAACAAATGTTGATTCCACTTGTTTTTACAGAGATAGAAAATAAATTAAGGCTTACCAGGGCCCAGGAGGAAAGAAGAATGGAGAGTCATGATTCGGGGAGCATATATTTGGGGACAATGAGAAAGTTCTGAAAATGGCTGGTGATGATGTTTGCACATTTTGAATGTACTCTCTACCAGTAAACTGTACACCTAGAAAGATCAGTTTCATGTCATACAGACTTTGCTATGTAGTTTTAAATCATCTTTTCTTTAAAAACATTTCATGTAATACTGTGCTTGGGACATATCTAAACTAAAACTTTGTTCATTGTTCATCTGAAATTCAAGTTTAACTGGGTCCTCTATATTTTATCCGTAGTCCTCACTAAGGGACTCTCTCCTCACCATGGATTTTCCAGGCCCTTGCCAGTGTTATGGACCAACCTTTCCAAACCAAAATGTAGTGCTCATCTTCTGATAAGACTGAATGCACAAAACGGTGGCAGGAAGTCGGGGAAGCAGCGCCTGCCCTAATTATAGATGCAACCACAGACAGAGGCCACAAATGACTTCTTCAGTCCCCGCTTACTCTGTCAGCGAAGAGGTAGAGATTAGAAATCTTGGTTGGGTTTCCATCTGTTGTTTAATCATCGCGATCCACAAGTGCTGTAAAAGCCTATTATATACCCTTCTTACAATTGACCTCATGGCTAGAATTACAGTTGCAGATGGTGACGCTTGCCTGTATGACTCAGATGATAGCCCTGTCCCCTGCCACCAGTGGGTCTTGACACAAGCATTGTTAAGAACCCACAGGGTGCCCAGATGCCTAATTGTACCACCCCTGGCACCCATGTTTTCTTGAAGCAGAGAACTGCCTGCACAGTGAGTTGTGCAGCAAGAAACAACAGGTGCAAAAGGCCAAGGCCACTTTGGAGCCATTTGGACTGAAGACCATAGCTCAGCATAACGAGAGTGCCACAGACTGCCTGCCTGTGCAGCTCCACCTGGGAGAGGGGCCTGAAATAGCCCAGGCCCAGATCCTGTGGCTGCCGTTCCAGGTGGTCCCACCTACTCCTCTCCTGATTGAGATGAAAGGCAGCTGGGGAGGGCATGTTGCGAAGAGATGGGGCAGTTCCAAATCTTTTTTACTAGGTGCTGACAAGTCCCTGCAAAAGTCTGAAAATGTGTAGCGCAGCAAAAGCAGAAGGGTCACAATGCACTGGTGAATGATTACCAGAGGAGAAATTCATTACAGGCTGCCTTCAGCTCCTGTCTTGTCAGGAAGTGTTACATTAACAAGACAGAAGGTCCCTGGGGTCCTCTCCCCAACAAAGCCCCCACTGTCACTGTGTCCCCCCTCCAATATTTCAATTTGTATCACATAGTGGGAGCACAGCTCAAAGACAGGACAAGTTCATTCAGCTATACTAATCAAGAAGGGGTCCAAGGGACAGCCAAGCCAGGCAAAGCAGGTCTGAGCTGCATGCTGCATGAAATTCTTTCTGCCAGCCAGCACCAGCTATGACCACCATAGTCTGGCACCTACAGATGGCAGTCAAGCAGGCTGGGTCTTTGTACATAACTTGATTGTACTCCCAGGGTACCCGGGTCGCTGCAGACAATTCTGGTTTCCTGCCTCCTGGCACCCAGGTCTCTGAGGAATTTTCCACTTTTCTGGTGCAGACATAGCCCCTCCAGGGCCAGCATGGAACCTGCGCTGGCAACTATGGAGTGTCAGTGATGAACAAGACCCATTGGGCTTGGATCAGCTCTGAACCAAGTTGGTGGGGACAGTCTCTGTTTCTGGGTGGCCAAAGGACTCAAGTGGACCTCAAGACCTGGCCACTGAGAGACAAACACAGTTTTGTCTTGTTCTTCTAAGCTCTCTTTTCTCCTGACCACTTCCTAAGCAAAAGACTCATGGGCATAAATGGCAGGTAGCCAAGAGGAAATGCCAGTAGAGATGGGTCTGTTGTTCTTCCTATCTATTCCTGCAAGGTACCAGCCAGGGACTCTCACCAATGTCCAGTGCTCAGCAGGATCTAGGACAGAGGGCCTGCACCTGCAAGGGATACTCTCCCCTGTGCCTTCTGAAGGGGACCAGAGAGCTTAGGACATAGCCCTGCCCTGAGCCCAACTTCTCACCTCCATGAGCCCCATGAAGACCCCGCATATCACCATAGGTAGAGGAGCTGAGTCCAGCGCACTTGCCAACCTACTCCATGCTAAATATTAAACCTCCCTAGAGCCACCCAGGCTGGAGGCTGCCATTTCATTATGCAGCCTTCTCCTTCTCCGGCTTGGGAAGAGGAGAGTCTGCCTCTCTCAGAAGTGCCGCAGAGACCTGCCCTCTACTGGCTCGGCACTGGGGAAACCTTCAAAGCTGTTCAATTTGTCTGAGCCCCATCTATCTTTAATGTCACTGTCTGTGTTTTCTCTTCTCCTCCTGTCTCAAAGCAGCCAAGAAAGAAAATGTCACTGCATTGGGGGCCAATTCAAAAGTCAGGCTCAGACAGAAGTTCTGTTTTGCTTTGAGCCCCCTGCCATGATTTTATCTTCCGGAGAGTCTTTAGGATCCCCGTTCCTGTGCTCACCTGATGTCTGTATGTCTCCCCTCAGCTGTGCCTCTCCCACTCACCTTCAGGGGGTGCCCTGTGGCTATAGTCCTGCTACAATGACATCGCATTAGCTGGGGACTGTGGTAGGGACTTCAAGGTGGAGCAGACACCATGTTCTTGAGCCCCATCTATCTGGAGGCTGCGTGGCCCGTGTAGACCAATGTTTTCTAAAGCAAGGAGAATTGTCACCATCCTTGGCAGGTGTGGCGAGAGGCTTTACAGATACCTCCTCTACCCTACGGGCCTTGAGAAGACCCTTGAAGGCATGCAGGGCAGATGAAGATGACAGAACATTTCCCTGACAGCCACTAGCTCACCTAGGAACAGAGAGCTGATGCAGAGATTGATACCTGAGAGGACGGCTGTCATTGGGGAGGGCACAGGAGGCAGATAAGGGACTCAATCAGTGTCAGACCTGTCCCAACACAACACAGCTGTAAATCACTTTGGGTAAAGATTCCCAGCTGCTATAGTGGAGAAGGGCAAGCAGGTAATAGGACAAGGGGGAGGCACAGGTGCGTAGGAGCACACGCTGCCTGGTCTCAGCCTCAAGCAGGCCAGCAGCTGCTGGTAGCATTCTGGGTGTCCATTCAAAGCACAAGGGAGCTTCGGGGTTTTCCTGAGATCTTACACAAGGCTGAAATAGGATCCAGGGTGAACTCTACAGCCCGTGAGTTCTGTCTCAGAATGGCTGTTAGATACACGAATGTTCCAGCCAGGAGCCCAGCCTGCTGTGCCCTCCCACAGAGGCTGAAGAGATGGTCATGGAGGTCATGGCCTTGTTCCCACACACCGGTACCTGAGACAGATACGGTACATGGCAAAACTATGAGGAAAACATGACTCAAAGGCTCTGCTTTTTTTTTTTTTTTTTTTTTTCCGCATTTAGATGAGAAAAGATTTCTCCAATTCCAGGAAGTCCCACAGCTGCCTTGAGCAGCCCCCAACCATGTTGCAGGTGTGCCTAACACAGGCCAAACCCATTTTAGAGATTGTCTTTCAGCATGTGTTAATTAGGCATTTTAAAAATAACACCCTTATATCTTTGTCCAAGTGACCAAGATTCTTAAGTTGGAAATAATGAACGGATTAGTGACTAATTAATTGCTGGCAGGTGTGGCAAGAAACTATCTATGGCTTCTTAGCATTCCCCCCCACCTCTCTTAAGATTGTTCTTTCTTATTTTAATTAATTTTTTGCCACCCCAGCACTTCTTTTATCAAATAGTCAAATAAACTAAACAAACAGAGTGTACTGAGACCCAAGTACTCAATATGGTATTTAATTGGAATTGTAGCCTGTTTTCTCCCTGCGGAGTCCCGGGGTACCTGGAAGCTTTCTCTGGCAACGGGATTGGACTCCAGAAGTGCATTTTTAGCATCTAGTTAATCTTCCTCTCAGGTGCCAAGGGCACCGCCTGATTGAAGCAAGGAAATGTAAGCCACCGGGAGGCTTGCGGTTTATCTCCCCGGGTAAGGAGCACAGCTCATCAATCCTGAGCATGCTCTTTCTGCCCATTCACTCTGCTCCACTGGGGTGTGTGTGTGTGTGTGTGTGTGTGTGTGTGTGTGTGTGTGTGTGTGACACACTAGGTGCACAGGCCGGCTGTTGGGTGGGCTGGCCCAGGCCCACGCCCACGTGTACCTTGCAGGACCTGGTAAGAGCACTGTCTTCACCCTGGCCACCTACGCAGCTACAACCAAGTCTAGAGCAAAGATCCTGCAATTTACGCTCTCAAACCCAAGGCAGGGATAGGGGAGCAAACGACAACCAGGGCGTGTGCTCGCGGGCAAGGCAGCCCTGTAAATGTGCACTTGGCGCTCTATCCTTTCCAACGCGACACTGTGCGAGCACTGTGGCTCAGAGAAGCTCCCCACTCATGACGCAGTGTCCTGAGCGACACTCGTGACACTCCTGAGTGGTGAGCACCCACCCTAATGCAGAGGGCCTTTGGGGATGTGGGCTTGGCGCAGAACCAGAGTTGTTGGCTGCTTCGAAATGAGTTACAGTTTCAGAACACAACTCCAGCCCCCTCCAACAGGCAGGAGATTCCTTAGAAGGGGGACTTCGCTAGCTTCTCCAGAGCAGTGCAGTCGCCAAGCCGTTGCCATAGACAAATCCACAAACGAGGACCAGTAGGAGTGAAGAAAGAGTGGAAGTGGGGGTTTAGAAGTGAGTCTGGTGGCCGCCATGTTCTTCAGCCTCAAGTATTTTTCTCTAGATTGAGGTGAAGACAGAAGACACGCTGTCGCTGAGGGAGCCCAGGTGAATTTTTTTGCCAAGCATTTCTGTAATGCTGAAAGGTGAAGCAATGTCTGACGGCCAAAAAGGAGCCTGGAGCGTAGGGTGCAGCCAGGCACTTAACTGGTAAAAAAATGAGTCCTGTGTTTCTCTGTCTCTGTCTCTGTCTCTGTCTCTTTCTGTCTCTGTCTATCTCTGTCTCTCTGTTTCTGTCTCTCTGTCTCTAACTCTGTCTCTGTCTTTCTCTGTCTCTCTGTCTTTGTCTGTCTCTCTCTCTTTCTATTTATCTCTGTCTGTCTCTCTCTCTCACTCTCTCCCTCCCCTCCCCCAGCTCTGGATGCATCAAAGAGCTATGAAACTGGGATGGAATCCCTCACATAGTCACAGATAACCTTTAGAATTCTCAAAGGGAGGCTACTGGACATCGAAAAGGAACATAAAAGCCCCTTTATGGATAGATAGAAAAAGATCTTTAAGAGATACAGCAAAACATACAAAAAACCAAGTAAAGTATAGGAGTGTAGGCTATATTATACATGATAGTCAGGGCAAAATGAAACTGTGGAGTTCCAAAGTTTTTAAGAATTTCAAGATGGGGACAGCAGAGTATTCAGTCAAACCATGCCACATCCTCCAGAGCCAGCCCTTGTTATTAGCAACCATAGCCACAAGCTAGAATGTTAGACAAGTATGATAGGTTACGGCCCAAGTACAGACTGCTAAACTACCATGGCCCAGATCCAACAGGACCGAATCTCCAAAACAACAGCTCATCCTCCCAACGACCACCTCCTCCTCCTTCCCACTCCATCCCTGGATACAACTTCCTTTTCCCTTTCCCACCCACACAAGGGAGCCCCCAGTCAGTTCCTTGTGTGTCCCTAAACCTGCCCCTCAAGCTCTGCCCCTAGCAAAAGTCCTTAAGTCTCATCCTGCGTGTCTCAGGTCAGAGGATCTTCCCACCTCCCTGCCCTTGATCCTCTCCATCTCTTCAGAGGTAATAAAGACCCCACCCCCACTTCTGCGTCTCCGCGGCACCACCACCGCAGCCACCATCACCACTGCCAATAACACCTGGCATCAGTGGGGAGGGGCTCTAGGGCAAGGAGGGTGGTGAATTTCCCCTAAACACCTATTTTTATATTTGCTTCATATTTGAACAACATACATGAATTTATTTTTTAAAAATCAAATTAAGAAAACAGTTCTCCAGGCTCCAGCAAACTCCACATAGACTTTAAGCAATCTGTGGGCTTCAGATCACATTTACCCAGCAGTAAACATTGTTATGTGGAGATCCTGCGGGTGGGAAGAAGCTGGAAACAGAAGCATCAAATCATAATAACTAAAGCAGCTACTGTCCTTTTTCTCATCTGGCCACTCACTTGTCAATGGATGCAGGATTCTAGAAAGCCAAACAAAAAAGAAAATGCTAGCCCCTCTGTGATCTCTGTTAGGTTCTTCTCAACTTCAGAACTTTGTGGGCTCAGGCTGTGCAGGCCAGTGTCTAGTTTCACATCTGCCCTGTGAGTTAGTAAGTGTTACTCCGATGACTCCAAATCTCATTAATGTGTGGATTGGATGAGTGTCTCAGAAATAATAAGATGCTTTGTCTTCAACTAACAAGACACTCTCATGTGTCTCCAGATTAATACAATCCAGAGAAAGGGGAACAGAACATGCCCCATGCCCTTGCCCCTCCATAATCAATCTAACAATGAAGTAAACAACCACAGTGTACTCAATAAATTCTTCCTTTCACCCTCATCATTCCCTGCAAGGAGGCTCACTGACTTCCCTCATTCTCTACAGAAGGAAACAAGTCCAAAGGCGAAAGGTAACTTGGCCAGTGCTATCCAGTGAGTGGAAACAGAAGACAGATTGGACACAAGCATCTAACCAAACGCCCATACTCTTCATTGTTACCCGCGAAGGGAAGCACTCACTTCAATGCACACTAACATGTGATATGTCTTCTGGGTGATTCCATTCCACAGAATCTTCGAGTTTTCCAGAACACAATAGGGCTAACTTGAAAGTAGGGGCTGCCTGCTTTCACTTGGGTAGATATAGTTCTACATTCTTTTATGCCACTAAATCAAATGAGTCCTGGACTCACCACCGATTATGGCTCACATAAATGTTTTGTATGATCTCAAATCCTCTTTTCCTTGGAAACATTTCTAACATTATGACAACTTGACAGCTCTTGAGAAAAACTCTCTTGAGACAGTTGATGAGTGTGAGGGGGTACTACACTTACTTCTAAGAAAGAGTACAGAAAAGTAATTGAGAGTCACAAGAGATCAAGTTCACAGTCAGATGTTGGACATTGTTGAGCTAAGGAGAAAATTCCAGGACTTCGCTTATATTCCAAAGGTAAGCAAGGCCTAATATTCCCTTAGGAATTTTTCCCCTTCTGACACTAGAAAAAAGCATCCATGTAACAGAAATGTACACATCTTTGTACTCTATATTGTCTTGCATTTTTCTTCTACTAAACTGGGGACATCAGTTTCAGACACTAACTTTCTGTCTTTGAAACTAAAACACTGCAAGACAGAACATAGGTCATTAATATAGGTTTGTTGAAATGGTGAGTGAATGAATGAATTGTCTGTTACATGATATTTAGTCATAATCCTTAGTGGTCATGTTAGGTGAATAAGAGCTCATACAACAGTTCCACTTCTCCATGTGAATTACCGATAAAAGATTTAAAATAGCTGGGTGTTGCAGTGCACCCCTGTAATCCCAGCACTTGGGAGGCTGAGGCAGGAGGATCGGTGCAAGTTCAAGACCAGCCTAGGCTACAAAAAATGAGCTCAAGGTCAGCCTGAACTGCACAGCGAGACCCTGTCTCAAAAAGACAAAAAATAGTAATAACAAATAAATAAATAGTATGTTCTATTATCCAATCTATCAAATCTTCTATCTCTACCTAGAGATCTAGAGATTAAACTGAACCAGTATCAACTTTCCTCAGCAAACACTAAAAAGTTGTAAACAAAATAATTTGAGAGCGATAAAAGAATACTCGGTAGATTCCCAGTGCAATGCTCTGGCAGTTCCTGTTTCTGTGTGTTGTCTGTCCAGTAACAACTTGTAAATACTTTAAAGTTTCTCTGTCTTGTTCAAAATAAAACATTAAAAGAGAGAAAAAGACGTTTTTCTGGTTTTTACAAATTCAGTAGCCCAGGGGCCGGCGAGATGATTCAGTGGTCTAAAGCGCCTGCTTAGGAAAGCTCAGGCAACTTCAGCGACTGCGGTTCGATCCCCGGCACCACATGCTGCGCCAGCCCCACCACCAGGGCAGGCTGAGCCAGCCACAAAAAAATAAAGAAACAAACAAACACAACAAGTGAACAAATAAAATAAATAAATAAAACATTAAAAAAAAATTCAGTAGCCCAAGTGCTGTGAAAGGAAGAGAAATGCAGCTTAGGATTTCAGTAGTTGATCACCTAGTTGGAGAATAATCATTGGCCTAAGCAAAAATAAGTTCTCTGCCACATCAGAGAAACCAGTTGCCGCAGGCAAGGCGGGCTCGATTTACAAAGGAACATTTTCATAAAAGTTCAGTTTTATGACATGCGGTCTCCTGCCTCCCCTTCTTTCAGAGTGGTGAAACACAGGATGCAGAAAGATGGTTTGGACTTTTATGAGATGTGTAAAGCTGTGCTTGCTGAGGAAGACCGGCTGAACTCTCGTCAGGTAAGGAGACATTGCAAAGAGGTGGAAGTGTAAAAGTTTCCAAGAAAAGCTATAGGATAAGAAAGGCTGCCAGGACCTGAGAAATCAAGCATCTAGGGATTGTCAATATTCTTGACGGTAACTGAAAATCTGACATTTCTACTTAAAGGAAAGGTAGAGTTACCACTAAATACTGACTGATA